>MU911953.1:69851-82358 GCA_036418165.1 Cooperia oncophora | reverse complement strand
GCCGCTTTTTTCGCTTCCTGGTATTTTTGCCAGTTGCCTGCTGACTTGTCAAGGAACAAGTGGTAGCGCTTCTTCTTCTCGTGAACCTTGTCCCTGACGTTATCTGTCCACAACCATGCCTGCTTTTCAATTCTACGCCTTCCAGGTTTCGTTGTGCCAAGTTCAGAGCGAGCGGCTTGGACAATTGCTTTGGCAGCATTCTTCCACGTTGCGTCGACAGTTGTGACAGTTGGTAATTGAATGCGAGAGATCACAGCTGCCTCCTTTTCTTTCAGATGCCACCATTTGATCCTCTCGGGACCACATCGCTCTATCTGTTTCGACCTGGGCGGTGTTATCTTTAGCGTACAGATAAGCGGGCGATGTTGCGAGGCTACTGTCTCATACGGCACGGTCTTCGCGTCTGTGACAAGTCCTTGATCGCGATGCCTGACAAGAACAAAGTCTATTTGTGTTCTGGCGCTTCCGCTGTAGAAGGTTATCAGGTGGGAGTCACGTTTACGGAACTTTGTGTTCACGATGGCGAGATTATGGGCTTCTGCATATTCCAGGATGCGTTCGCCATCGACGTTACGTGTTCCATAACCGAAGCCACCATGACACTGTAACCGTCTTTCGTTGCGCCTACGTGCCCGTTAAGGTCACCAGCGACAATTACGACGTCTTCTGACGGTACCTCAGCTGTCTTCTCCTCAAGCAGAGTCCAAAACTCGTCCTTTGATTGTTCAGCGCATCCCGTCTGCGGAGCATATGCAGAAAAGAAGTGGTACAGTCGCTGCTCGACAGCAAGAACAATCTTCATCAACGGTCGTCGAAACGTTCCACGCTAGCTATCGAGTCACGGAAACGTCGTGAGACGATTATGGCCACACCGTTAGTGGTCCTTGGCTTGCCGCAAAGAATGGCTTTGAAGCCCCGACCAATGTCTCTCGACTTGCAACTGGACCATCTTGTTTCCTGCACTGCACAGAGATCGATTCGTCTGCGCTCCAGTGCCTCTGCTAATTCACATGAACGTCCGGTCAAGGTTCCAACGTTTAACGTTGCGATACGGACTTTACAAGCTGCTCTGCCACGATTTTGGACTAGCCTGGTTGCCTCCCGATGCCGTCCTTGCAACGAGAACCCTCGCATACTTTCCACACTCGCCGGGCCATACGAGTGCGCGTCGGCTCCCGTAGCATTATCTCGATATACATATGGCATGACAAACATATTGATGTGACATGGGTGTTCGTAGGCCGGCCCGTCACGGAGGCCTGTCACCTGTTCGTGCGTCTGCGTTTGGCAACTCGCAAAGCGAGCAGTACCCAGTGGCACCGCGTGGAGGAGCAGACTTCACCACCTGCAAGAGATAACAACAATTATCTCAGATGAAAACGTCACACAGAAGGCGCGTCTCATGCCATGCTCAAAAGACGCGCAGTTTATGTCTTCGCAGTCAGTTACAGCGGTGTCAGAAGACATGGAATAGGTTCACACGTTGCTTTTCACCAGTGGTTGTTTTCTTCTTGATTAAGTCCGGTCAGTCTTATAAGAAGGGCAGTAAGGGTGGGCTCTTTTCACTTCTCCTGACATCGCCAGGAATCACTGCAATGACCATGAGTAGCCACGTTCTCCTCATGATGAGGAAGGTAGGAGCAACAATATCATCGAAAAGATCACCAAAGAATTCGATGATGTTGCCAATACTGTGCCGAAAAAAATACTCGCAAACTGATAACATACTCACGAACTGGTAACTTTCCAGGAATTCGTCCCACTGCTCTCGATCCAGCAGTCGCATGGCAAATGCTAGTGTTCGTAGTCCTTCGCAGGAATATTCATCCAGACGTTTTTTCAGGGTGCACTCAGCCAGTGGTTCTACATCCTTGGTACGGCGTAGTCTGTAATCATTGCCGTCAATCGTGGTGCCATACTAATTCATCGCGTCCTCGCCATGTTTGTAAAACAGTGTCCACACTTCGTGACTAAAGTGACTCCGTCGCAAGATCTGAAAATGGGTGATTGCGATGCGAGTTCAGAGGTACAGCAATCCGCGCTCCACCGCGGATTGCTGTACCTCTGAACAGCTCATTCAATCACATTTTAAATGAAAATTCTTCCAATTCTTACAGAAACTCAACAAAAAGCGGTGGAGCTCGCGACTGAATCGCTACACTCACGCGAGTGTGAAGGCGCTTTTAAAGGCAGTTGGCACGATGGTTTCCTACTTAGCCTAAAATGCTAGTAGGGCGCTGTATAGTGGGGAAATGGCGAAAAAGAACGGAGTGAAACGGTCAAAATCCTGCGAAGAAAAAGCCTCCGTTCTCAGTGACTTGTAAATCGATTTCGGACGAGTTTCCCGTACGCATCTTGCCAATCACCGCTACCGAAAGATACGGCTGCATATGTGTACCCATATATGCATGCAGCATCACCGCCGCTTCATACCAATCCCTTTGCTTCATAATTTGCTCAGCAAATGAATGAATACGAGCGTCAGAAACGGTCGTCCGTTTGTGGGCGGGCGGGCAAGGAAGGCGTTTGGGACGTAAAGTTGTTGCTCAATAGGGCGTTATAGAGGTACCCTCCTTGGAAAAGGCTTCACGCAGCGCCCGAGGTCACGGAATTCTGTTAAGCCAGTTGTACAAATCCTACACCTGTATAGCGATTTATCGTGCCAACTGCCTTTAAAGGCAGCGCCCGCGTTCATTTGATGTTCCTACGCCCTCCTTAGATATCGTAGCTTTGTCGACAAAGGGTGGAGGATGTACTAATTTCGCAGCTCAAAAATACGAGAGGATGGCGCCACCCGCTTGTGAAGAGGATGCCGCCCCGCCCACCTGGCTGCCATAACTGCTTTGGCTTAGCCTTTAAAGGCTGAGCCCGCTTTCAAGAATAATGAGTTATGGAGCTCATATAATACGTGATCCAGTAGTGAAGAAAAAGCAGAAAAAAACAATGAAAATGCCTTGTATAGGACCCCATGCTGGCCATGGGCGGGGCGCCCGACTCTTCACTAGCGAACGGCGCTATCTCTCGTCTTCTGAGATTCAAAACTAGTACATGCAGCATCCTCATAGGGAGGGCTATGATATGCAGTGGGCGCGGGAACTAATGAACGTGGGCGCTGCCTTTAAAGACACTTCGAGACCAACCAACATGCTCAATTCCTTACGAGTACGCTATGAGTGGATCCGCAGTAGACAAATATTGCTTGGCTGATCATGGGGTCGGATAGCTCAGCTGTCACCGGGCGCTCCTCCCAATGCACATCGTTGATGGGGAATCCCCTACGGGGAGGGTGGGTGGTCATGTTTGGCTGCCAGGAGAGGGGGTCGTATTTGGGCTGAGAAAAATTTATTTTGATAGTTGATTTTTCTCGCTTCATGGACGTTGTAAAAGGGGGGGGGGTCGTTCTTGCTCATTGTTGGGAGGACCGCTCCCGTCAGGCTATCTCCCTTTTAGCGAACGGGAATGCGCAAAATGATCCAAATTATTACAGGACATTTTTCTGAAGAAAATATGGAAGAAACAGTCGAAAATGGCTCTATGTCAGCAGCCACTCACGCACATATGGTCCTCGCATACTTGACTTTCAACCGGGAGACGGCTGCACCTTTTAATTGATGACCGCAGTTGTGATATGAGAAGGGACTAAAGTTGAGGCAGTATGGATGAGCAGTGTGACATACAGTGCCTTCCTACCTTTTGAAGAGTGAGATTTGTGGAGCCAGGCCACAGCGAAAAGCAAACTTTACTCTGCTCCAGTCATGTAAGAGTGTGACCCCTCAGTTTTCTGGTTCCCCTTTGCGTGCGACCTACATCCCTAAGGCTGCGTTTATACTTTGCGGCAGCGTAGCGTAGCGCTTCCAGCGTACGCCAGCGGCAGTGTCGGGGAAAGGATAGATATCGATCTAGCGTTCCCAGCGTCACCAGCGTACGCTAGCGTAGCGCTTGCAGCGACGGGGCTAGAGAGGGGCTAGAGAGTATAGAAGGGTAGGAGAGTATTTTGTACTCTCCTACTCTTCAATACTCTCTAGCCCCTCTCTAGCCCCGTCGCTGCAAGCGCTAGCGAAACGCTAGTGAAACGCTGGGAGCGCTAGATCGATAGCTATGCTTCCCGTGCCCTCGCTACGCTAGCGTACGCTGGTGACGCTGGGAACGCTAGATCGATATCTATCCTTTCCCCGACACTGCCGCTGGCGTACGCTGGAAGCGCTACGCTACGCTGCCGCAAAGTATAAACGCAGCCTAACACATCATCTTCATCATCATAAGAACACAACGGGCAGAAGTCTGGAAAATTTTTTTCGTTGTTGATTTTCTGATCCCCCCTAGCTGGATCTCCTTCTATTTATCTGAAAACATGAAGCAAGCGCAAAACAGCTCAAGAATATTGCTCGATGTAGTTTACTGAACTCTTAGGAAAGAGAAAAAAACGAAGTGAAAAAAAGATTACACACTGAGCTTATAATACTTGGCAAGCAAGTGATAAGAGAAGTAATGAACATTGCTTTTTATCCATATAGAAACTGATATGATCACTGTCACACGTCATCATTTTCCCATAACGAAGCCTCTATGATTTGGTAGTGTAAAGGCTCTACCACCTTGAACAACAACGACGACGGTAGTTTTCTTACCAGCCCTGTTATCTTTTTCTGTATCCCGCCGTCGATGTCTGTGTCACTTGCAGGAAGCGAAGCTCAGCTGATGCTGTGCCCCACGCTGCAAACATGGTAACCTTCCCTTTCTAATGCCCCTTACCAAACCTTAGCAGCTGCTAGCAGTTCTTGTCACTTCCCAACAGAGTTCCTGTCCCATAGCTTATATCATACAGTCGGCTGGCCGGTCCGGCTGCGCCGTGCGGGCGCGGCTTCGCCGCGCGTATTTTCTTTCACATATTTCTAGACTCAACTGATATCCGCCTTTTGTTCTGTACTCCACTTTTTTCCGGTGTCTGAAGTACTCTTGAGCTATTTTACAGATTCTTCGTCTGACTCCGCCCACCTCGGAGCAGGCCCGCCCACAATGTTTGTGCCCCACAATCCTCACCGGCGACCCTCTGCTGACCTTAATCCACGTTTTTTTCCGGTCTTTGAAGTGCTCTGGGACAGTTTTAGAGAATTTTCGTCTGGCTCCGCCCACCTCGGGCTGGCCCCGCCCACATATGTATACCCCACATTTCTCAATCGGCGACCCCATGCTGACCTGAATTCACTTTATTCCGGTCTTCGGAGTGCTCTGGAACCGTTTCACAGTTTTTCGTCTGACTCCGCCCACCTCGGGCTGGCTCCGCCCCCAATTTTTGTGCCCCACAATCTTCACCGGACGACCCTCTTCTGACCTTTAAAGAATCGTCCACTGAAACCACTGAGTTCATGTTCCCGCAAAAATATACACCGGGCTCTATTCTGCACACGAATAGCAGAAAAAGCAAAAAGAATTGCTTAAATGTGTAAAAAATTCCAAAAAACCGGAGTTCATATTCCCCTTTCAAATTCCCGCCGTAAAACTCCCACAATTTCCCGCTGTTTCTTTTCTTCTAAAAGCGTTGGCCGTGTGTGTCGTCGCGTAAAAATTTGGCGTCTGTTTTCACCTCATCCTCCGTCGATCAATAGTCACTCTTTCACTCCCATTTTTTTTTCATATTTTCATGCAATGTAAATGTTTATCAGTCTGTCTTGCATTTTGGGTTGTTCTGTTTGCTTAATTTCTCGCCTACTGTAAGCGTTTCTTCTATCTATCCAATTTGAATCATTAGCGCAGTCCGCCTATGCAATTTGGTGTTGGTATCTATTTATTGTGATCTTCGCGTTTCTCGTTCTCAGGTTAATGAGGAGAACGAAAGAAACGCCGGAAAGGTGATAATCATCGCCCTGACAGAAGCTTCGAGGTGCCGGAAACGCGCTTGAAGCCGGTAACAATTATATTATATGCACGATCGCATTCCTTCGTGATGATATCATTTTTGGCATGATTCCACCCTTTTGTTTTGTCAAGCGGGGTGAGTTTGGGGCCTGTTGCGGAGATCGGGGTTTCGCTGAGGCTTACTGTTCCATTCCTACCCAGCATGCCAACCGTCCGCAGCAATACACTATATTTTCCTTTTCGAGAGTGCATTTCTTCGAATTTCGAATTAGTGGGTTGCTTCAGAAGTGAGACTAAAACATTAGTTTCCTGGTGGATGTAAGCATTGCTGTCGTTTGCTCGCTTAAACAATTGGTGTAGCCGGCTGCACCGTCTGCTGTCCTCTGCTGTTTATGATAGGGCAATCAAAGCTATGCTTTCGTTACTCTAACACTTCTTAAGCTTCACAGCTTGTTAGAGTAACGAATGTGATGTTCAGTATTCTCATTTGTATAAAATATTTCTTTAGCCCCATGTTGGACTGCCCAGAAGCGCGCAGAGGAATAACTACTTTTTTGAATCCACATGATTTTTGCATTCTTTTTTCTGTGTTCTCATAGTTATCCAAGTGGAGCGTTTCGAATAAGTGTTATGATTTCCTTCCCTTCATTGTGGTCATGTATTACATTATTCTCGTATAGAAGGGTGCTAATATCTGAGACTATCTTCGTTTTAATAGAAGCTCAATCTTCACCATTTCTGCTGTATCACCCCGCTTACGTTCCAGGCAGGCCCATCGTTCTTTTAGGATGGTGAGTCACCCCTTGTGCCTAAGCGCGGCGTGCTTTCCCGCCTGCTGGCTGAACTTCGAGAGCGAGTCGTAAAGAAAAAAAAACGGATAAGCCATCTTAAGACTTTTCTACACGGTCGCAAGCCATTAACACGGCCTTAGAGGGCGTTGAGACTTCTCGCCCGTGCGATCGGACCGCTCGCTCGACTGCGATGATCGCATTCAGTCCCTGGAAAACATGTGCTGTCGAATAAAATTAGTGTTGAAATTTGTGCACACATGTCACCGCACACCCCTCCCACTGCGCAAACATGCCAAAGTCGGGTCATCGAACGAGCGGCACTTCCGTAGGCGAACAACCAGAAAGCGCCCCCCCCCCACTCACTGAAGCGCCCCCCCCCCCGAAAGAAGCCGTAAACACTGTGGGTGCGCAGCAGACACATGATCTCACGACACCACCGAGATTGCCTGGGTAACGCGCGTTTGTGTCGTGGTTGCTATTGCCTCGAACATTTTTGTATGTTTGGGGCGAAAATAAGTAGGTATCGATATGGCGTTCTTAGTGCCTATCGACACGCACACTAATGCGTTGGCTCAGAACGCTAGCATTCCGCTGAAAAGATTCGAAACGTCTGGAATGAAAGCGGGATCCGTGAGGGAGAAAACATGCAAAACAATTTTGTGCTACCAATTCAATGAGTTTTCGGGGAATCTTCGTGACATTTCATCTGAAAAATGCTTCAACAGGATGCCTCATTGAATTTGTAAAGCTCCACTGCAATGTCATAAGAAATTCTGACCCGAGCGCGGACTATTTTTGATGAGCGCCATTGAAACCCAATTATACAAGTGCATAAAGAGGAAATTGGGCCCTATTGAACTGTTTCTAACCCAACCCAGTCTGCCGAAATCAAGGCGTTTTTTACTGACTTTTTCCTACTAGGGCAGATTCGGTTGAAAGTTTGCTCATGGGGGTATTTCGACCTCCTGAATACGTATATCACATGCGCTTGGGCCAAAACCGTCAATAAAAAGGTGTATACGGGTACTATTTGACATGCTGATTACGGATATGACATTTATTCTCAGCGCCGCGGCTAAGGTAGAACACTGATCATTGGAGCTTTGCTGAGGCTGAGCCTTGCCCAAAGGGAAGACTCCTTTTCACTTGTTCAGTCTCAGCAGAACGCTTAATACCGCTCAGGGCACCAAACAAGCCCATTATGCAGGTTTTTATCGACTGGATAGGAGAGGGTGTGGCGCCAGATGGCGCCAGCGTCAAAATAAATTCCCAGTATCGTGATCGTGACATCGAATAACATCGGAGACGAAGTTTATTACACTATTATTATTATTTATTTATTTATTTGGGCCCTTTTTCACGGAAACTAAAGTTATTCTTCCAGGTTGCATCGATCAGCAATCTCCTCATAGCTCAAACATAGAACGCAAGGCCTGTAGCGATGCGGCAACACAAAAATATCTCGGATGAAGTAGGATAATGAAGTAGGACATTTCAAAACATAAGATTCGTCGATGGTATATGATGACCCTACGATTCTTTTCAGCCCGCAAGATGGAGGCATTCTCGTTGCTGAACATTCTTCAAGCAGGGCGTTATGCCGAGCATTCACTTCGCTCTTCTACCTTCAATGAACACCTCCTACAAGGACTAATCATGCATTCTTGCTGAACCAGCGGAACCCGACCCTATTGAGGGTCACATGTGATCAAGAACGAATACATGCAGGGCGCAAAAGTCCCTTTGATTGGTGTTTTGTGGAATAATAAATCTTCCTTCCAAATAATGCGTGTAGTTATTAGCGTGCATAGAGACACGCATTCATTTTCGGCGAGACGCTTGTCTGAGCCAGTTTACACGCCATATACCACGGATATTCAGTAGCATGAAACTTAGCTAACTTATATCGCAGATTGTCTTCAGGACAAACCGTATTACCGGACAAATCACAACCGATAGGCTCCTCAGATTATGTATAGATTAAGGTTTTTGGGCAGAGACAGCAAGTGCAACACATCCGCACCCGTAAAACTGAAAAATTTGAGCCCACCACACAAAATCTAACCTATAAACTATGCGAATCAGTGCATTCAGTGCATTCACTCGCTCATCGGATCTTACTCACTAGGTTATCAGATCTGACACGTCAGAACGTGATTTTCATGCTACACGGCGCCAGTTTACACAGTGCCGTGAGCGCCGTGGCATTTGCCGTGCATGCCACGCAATCTGTTCCAAGGACCTTTTTGGCTCCGGCCCCCTGCGGTGTCCAGTCTGGCCACTGGAAGAACATTGTTCAAAGAGGTTTTTATTACTCTCACCAACTGAACTTTCAGACCGGAAACTTTGGCAACAGTGGCCTCTAGTAGGGATATTGTAGCCAACACCCACCAGAGTGGTAAACAAAAAGTCGTTCGCGTGGAGCAGATTCCTTTAATTCCACTTTATTCCGTTCTTACCAAGAGTGCTCTGGGACCGTTTTGCCGGTCTTTTGTCTGACTCCGCCCACCTCGGGCTGGCTCCGCCCCCCGTTTTGTGCCCCACTATCTTCACCGACGACCCTCTGCTGACCTTAATCCACTTTATTCCGGTCTTCGGAGTGCTCTGGGACCGTTCTGCCGATCTCTTGTCTGACTCCGCCCACCTGGGGCTGGCTTCGCCCCCAATTTTTGTGCCCCACAATCTTCACCGACGACCCTCTGGCTGACTTAAGAACCGACTTTTTTTCGGGGTCTGGAGGTTCTGGAACCGAGCTACAAACTTTTGAAATGATTACCCTGCGATTTAGGGCAAGCTCCGCCCACTGTGGGCGGGTCTCAACACACTTTGAGCGTGCCCTATATTCGCCAGATATTTACATTCTACACTGAGTTTTTTGCGACTTCCAAACACTCTCGCGAACAGGGTTACTGAATTTTGCGAGAAGCACCGCCCACCATGAGTACGCCCCGCCCATTTTGGACGTGTCTTCCACAGTTAGTCTGGCGACTCCTTACTAACCTTAATCCCTTCCCAGCATCTTTAAGCTGCTCCGGAAGCGAATCATGAACATTTTTCTGCGCCCCAAACTTTCGGCGAGTGCCCCGCCCACTGTGGGCGGGGCTTCCCATAGGTCAAGTGTCCTTTTTATTTCTTGTGCCCATGGCACCTACCATCCCCCACTTGGACCCGAGCTCTTCCAAGTCGTTTTCAGGGTCGAACCGAAATTTTCGCTTACAGACAAATCTACAAAACAAATCAAACAAACAAACACGGACGGAATTATATTAATATCGGGTGGATCTTAGAACGCAACGCCTCCTACCTGTCGCTGTGACCGCATAATGAGTTAGTGACCTCACCTTGCCACATCCCTATCGAATTATCACCATCAAGCACAGCAACTGCAACACACACACACACACACACACACACACACACACACACACACACACACACACACACACACACACACACACACACACACACACACACACACACACACACACACACACACACACACACACACACACACACACACACACACATTACGATTATGTACGGTAAATACAGAGCGTCTTCAAGTAGCGAAGCGGCACACTCGAATCATCGGGGCTCACACCCTGAGTTTCATCGTTTCTGCTCAGCCAGGCTCAGCCCATATCGTGCCTTATCTAGGCGGTTTTGCGCTCTCCCATCTCTCCCTCGTCTGGTCTGTCAATCAAAGCATACGATCGAGCTGTAAATAAGTTCTGCTAAATGCGACCACGCTCCCAGAAGAGGGCCGCAGGAGATGTAGAAATTGAAGAAGTGACGAGTGTGCGAAAAGGATCAGATACGGATATATCTGAAGAGTTGAGAAATAGCAGAATTGAAGAACTGACGGGAATGAAACTGTACTTGAGATGAAGTCGTCCTAAAAAGTAAGTTCTAGTGATGACAGAACCACAAAGATCATACCGTGACAGTACTGCTGAGTCGGCCCCTTTGCAATAAAGAAGAGGTCCCGAAGGTGTTTTTACTACCACTGACATCCGTTTACGATCAGCGTGAAAAGGAAACACTTGCAGCACTTCATACCTGAAAATAACAACACGAAATTGGGTAGCTAAACAGACAGTGAAAAAGACTGAAGCTTGTGCAAATACCTTTGCTGGGAACCATCAGGAACACCAATTATGATGTGCGTGGCGGACTTATCTTCGAGTTTGAAACCACAGAGAATCGCACCTGAAAAATGACAATAATTGCAGACAATTCAGAGACATATTTCGCGCTATGTGAACGAAGCCATGTCACTGGAAGATGAGAACTACATACTTTTTGCAAGACACGGTTTTTACGTACGCCAGAAATTGGACCCGCAAACCACCATACTGTAGATCTACCCGGAGAGATTCGCTTTGCTCTCCTGTGAAAAAAAATTCCTTCACTTCTTTTGGCACTCCCAGCAGCGGTGGGAGTGCCAAAACATTTCGAAAAAAGCCACCATGCCGTAACGGCTCCCATTTGAATTCATTAGTGCATGTGCATGGCGCTCCAAGTGAGCACGCACTGGGTTTGATGTCGGATTACCTCCTTGATATCTTAAGAAACCAGCAGATACGAAGAATAAATTGCATGCGCGCACTGAAAAGATCTTAAAGGCAGTTGGCACGATAAATCCCTGAGACGATTAGGATTAACATGACTGGCAGAAGAGGATTCCGCGACCCTGAGCAGGCGCTGCGCAGCGCCTTTTTCAAGGAAGGTACCACTTATACCTATCAAGCTACAACATACCGACCCGAACGCCCACCACGCCCGCCCGCCCACAAATGGACGACCGTACCTGACGCTCGTATTGCTTCATTTGCTAAGTAAAATATGAAGCGAAGGGATTGGTATGAAGCGGCTGCGGTGCTGCATGGATATGTGAGTACATACGTGCAGCTGCACCTACCGTAGCGGTTATTGGCAAGGTGTCTACGGGAAACTCGTCCAAAATTGCCTTTTGAGTCGTAGGCTTTTCTTCTCAGGTTTTCGACCGTTTCACTTCGTTTTTTCGCCATTTTCCCCACTATATAGCGCCCTGCTATATCACCTGTATCACCTGTGCTCCCGTTGATCATCGAGTTCCTCGAGCGGGCGCCAGTAACGTCTCCATTCGTCCCTGCAACGTGCAAGAGTTGCCCAATGAACTCTCTCAGCTCGAGGGACACGATGAACTTCATACCATTCGTTCAGAGCTTTCACGAAGAAGTCTGACCATCGCATAGGCGGTCGTCCAGGCGTTCGCTTGACATCCCGTGGAATCCAGTCGGTGACGCTCTGGTCCAGCGGTCGTCCTCGAAACGCATGACGTGTCCGGCCCACCTGATCTTCGAAACCTTGGCAAATGCGGCGGCGTCTCTCGATCGTTGGCGGAGTGCGGAGCTCCGGATTCCCTCTCTCACTTGCGTGTAGCGGGAAACTCCGAGCATCGCCCTTTCGATGGCGCGTTGAATAACGCCGACCGCATGCTCATCCTGCTTTCGTAGAGTCCAAGTCTCTGAGGCGTACGTCAAGGCAGGAAGGACCGCGGAATCGAAGAGGTGGGCACGGAGCTTGGTGTTCTTCGTCTTCTTCGCTACTCCTTCGATGTCTGAAAGGACTCGCCGCCAAGCCCGGGCTCGCTAACCCCTGCTCCGCTTCTGGACTAGGTCATTCATGCCATATGACTTTCACGAACCTAGTACACGGTCAGTACATAGCTAGAGCATTCAGAGATGGTCGTTCCGTTGAGCGTGAATGGGGCATCAGATACCAATCCGTTTCTCATGAACATCGTCTTCGTTAGGTTCAGCCGTAGACCGATTCTTCCACACGCAGTCGAATTCAGCCAGCATTCGTTCCGCTTGCT
>MU911953.1:49666-69365 GCA_036418165.1 Cooperia oncophora | reverse complement strand
GCCAGAGTTTTGACGAGAACTGGCGGAAGATTCTTCAGATGTTCGGGTCTGATCCTGTCGGGACCGGGTGCCGTACGATTCTTCACCGACGAGATGGCGTGTCGGACTTCGGAAGAGAGAACTGCAGGAACGACATATCCATCCTGCTCCAAGCGGTATGGTTGCAGGTGGACGTGGCTGTCAAAGAGATCCGAGTAGAAGTCGTGGATGACCTTCTCCATTGCCCTTCTGGATGCGGTGATTGTTCCATCCGGACGTCGGAGGGCGGTCATCTTGGTCTTACAGTTGGCGAAGTCGCGGCGGGCGTTGCGTATGCTCTTCCCAGCCTCTGCGGCTTCCACCAGTACTGCTGCTCTTCTCTCCTTGAGGTCTTCCTTTATCGCTTCTCTGCATAGCTTCGCAAGCTCAGACGTCAGCTGGTAATTGCCGTGCGGCTCCACGTTGGCGAATCAGCTCGAGAGTTTCCAGAGATAGACGCTTCTTGGTAATCTTGGAACCCTCTGACTTCTTGGCGCAGTCGTGAAGATGTGCAACAAGCCGTTCGTATTCCTCGTCGATGTTGTCGATGACAGAATCCTCCCAGAGCCCAGCGAGAGAAGTGAAGTGATCCCAGTTGATGGTGGTCTTGGGGCTTCGCTTCTTGAACTTTGCGGCTCTCTCTCCTCGCATCGAAAAGCGGAATCGCGCGAAGGAGACGATGGTCGGATCCCGTGTAGAACTTAGGGACAACAGCGACATCGGTCAGGCAAAACCTTCGATTGCAGATGATGTGGTCGATCTCGTTATGGAATTGTCCACCAGGAGACTCCCATGTCCAGCGTAGAGAGTAGGGCTTCTGGAACTGCGAGTTACCATGGATGGTATGGGTCGACATGATAAACTCAGACAGCCTTTCACCCTGCTCATTCCACTCCGTTCCGTGAGTTCCGATGTGAAGTTCTTCAGCCGTTCTTCTTGGTCCGATCTTAGCGTTGAAATCACCGACGATGACCTTGAAGAAGGTATGATCTTCCTTGTAGAACTTCTCCAATTCCATATAGAACGCTTCGAGCTCATCCTCGTCGTAGCTTGATGTTGGTGCGTAGGCGACGAAGATTGTCAAAGCTGGAGTTGAACCACATCTTCTCAATCGCAAACGTCCGATTCGGGTCGTCAGACTTTCGTACGAATCGATGTTCATGGCCAAGTGCGTGTTGACGAGGACGCCCACACCGCCAACGCCTCTGCTGTCGCATGTTCCGAGGAACAGTTCTTCTCCAGTCTCGTATACGGCGTGTAGCGGGCGATGCCTCGTCTCGGTCAGTCCGATGACGTCGTACTTGATCTTCCTGGCTTGCAACATCAGATCTTCGATGTGAGCTTCCGATGCAAGCGTCCGTGCGTTGAAAGTACAGATCGTCATCCTAGTCCTGGGCGACTCAAATCTCCGTTGGCCCTGTGATTTTAGCAGCCTCGTCCGAGCGGTCCCAGCCGACGTCGCCCTGTCGGTGGTTCCCTCAGCTTCAGGGGAATGAGGCCCATAGTTGTTACTGTTTTCGGCGAGAAGAAATTTAACCACGCGTAGCTCGCCAGGCTCTGACGTGGCACCCTCCGCATTGGTACGTTTTTGGAACAGTCCAAAACCGTTCACCCCCACGCCACGATGAGGCTGCGGATAGGATTTGTGGGGGCCTGCTATCATATCGAGCTGAATACCAAATTATCGTGCTAACTGCTTCTAACATCAGAGGCGCTCCTACTTTTCGATTCCCGTAAACAAACACACGCGATTTGGCTGAACATAGAGTAAATCCTCACCCATGATAATAGCTAGTTCATCCGGACTCTCTGCCTCGTACGGACAACAGTTGTTCTCGACCATCGTATGCTGTTTTCGAACTGACTCGTGCGGTATTCTACGGAATATTGATATAGCATTGTACAATGTCGAATATGCCAGAGAAAAGCGCACTCGAGCAGTCGGGAAGGGCGTAGTGAGGGACCACCCGACAGCACCTCTGTGTCCTTTCCTATGATAAGAGCTCAGGCTTGGAGCGCAGACGACCAGAAAGTCGTTTTGCAGGTGAAATGTAACCTCCAATACGTCCGAAACTTGGTTAGGAGGAGGGAAATAGAAGAGTGGTTCAGTAGCCTTTTCCTACTCAAATATGTTAGTGCCCAGAAAGCGAAAGATCATTGAGAAAATCTATATAAGACCGCATTTCATCTGCAAGACGAATTTCTGGTCGTCTGCGCTCCAAGCCTGAACTCGATCAGAGGAAAGGACACAGAGGTGCTCTTGGGTGGCCCCTCACTCCATCATGTTCTCGCACAGCGCACATAGTCGCCCTGAATCAGGTCATTTCTCGTATCGACTCGTACCGGTGACACTCCATTTAGCAAGCTGTACGTCTGTCCATTTTCCATCTATCAAGTGATATTATTAGCAGCATAGGTTATGAGCCTGCGCATTCGTTTGCTGGTAATGAAAACATGGTGAAAGTTACTATTAGTAGATGTCCGAAGTGATGATGTTATGCTGAACGGGCTCGGTACAGTCAAAATGCCCCTTGTACGAAATTTTGGTGGCAGCCCTGTCGCCATAATGCAGAAGCTCACATTCTGAGGTGAATCTTATTATATTCTTCTGTGTTAACGAGGTTCTTAGATGAAACTTTTGTTTTAGAGCTTATAGTCGAATCTGAGGACAAGAATGGCGAGGGTACAGACGAGAGAGTGGAAGAAAGTTATGTGTGAGGGAGATGGCGCAGATTTAGACGGCAGTCGTCTGGCCGCCCTGTTCGCCGTCCAATGCGTTTGTCATTCCTCGTGTCAGGTGGTTATACTGCAATACCTGCCGTGAGAACATCTGAAACTCAGATTTGTGGGTGTGTGTGTGTGTGTGTGTGTGTGTGTGTGTGTGTGTGTGTGTGTGTGTGTGTGTGTGTGTGTGTGTGTGTGTGTGTGTGTGTGTGTGTGTGTGTGTCACGAAATTCATAGCACCTGAAGAAGAACTTGGAGAGGTCGGGTCATGGTGGGGATGGGTAGAGCATGGGACAAAACCTAAATAGCACCCATGACCCATGGTAAGCCCCGCCCACAGTGGGCGGGGCGTGCGTCAAAAGTTAGCGATGTCACTGAAAAAAGTCATAACTCGGTTCCAGAGCAGTCCCGAGATGAGGAAACAGTGCAGTAAAGTTAACAAAGGGCTGGCCGACCAAACAGAGGAGACACACCCGAAATGGGCGGGCGTACTTGAGATGGGCGGCGCTTCCCGTGTCACTGAAAAAACACCATAACTTGGCTACAAAGCAGCTCGGAGACGGGAAAAAGGAATAAGGTTAGCAATGGGTTGGCACACCAAATGGAGGAGAGACACCCGAAATGGGCGGGGCGTACTTGAGATGGGCGGCGCTTCCCACAAAGGTCGGTAACTCGGTCCCCAAAAATTAGAGATCGCAGAAAAGTCCATGACGAAGATGAACGTCTGGCAAGAGTCCACCATGTTTGCGGCGTGCTGAGGCCCGCCCACAGTGGGCGGGGCGTGCATTTGAGCACGAGGAACAGTATAAAAAGTCGTAGTTTGGTCCTAAACACTGCAGATGGTGCCAAAAAGTGGATTATGGTCCCCAAGTGATCAAATGTAGGAATGTGCGAGGCACTCCCGTTGTGGGCGGAGCCTGCCCCGAGGTGGGTGGAGCCAAACTTAAAAAATTCGCAAAACGGTTCCAGAGCACTCCAGACACCGGAAAAAAGTAGTTTAAGATCAGCGAGGGGTTATAAGTTGAGAAGCGCGAGGCATATGTTGTGGGCGGGGCGTGCCCCGAAATGGGCGGAGTCAAACGTTAATGGTCCCAAAGCACTCGGATAGTGGGGAGACACCATTTCCGAGTGAGGAAATGCACATAGATAGCGAGATAACCGTTTGCCAACAGCTTCGGAAAATCCTACAATGAACCTTCTGAGGAGCAAACTTGTTCAGAGTGGTCACGATTGTGCTCATCTGCTTTCTTCCTCTACTAGAGAATCATTGAACGACTACACGAATGCCATCACCCATAATATGTCATAAACTTCTCTCAAAGTTGAAAACACTTGGTAAATATTACTAATTTTGAGTTTTCTCAAAGGCTAAACTGCAGGGCCCAAAAAATTGCTCACAGCGAGGTTATGGGTGAAAGGAAATTTTTCTTCACAAAGCTGGATATCGACGACACTCTTGAAACGGAAGTTGGCGTCCGTACGGTAACCGTATCCACATCGGGAGAAGATGGAGAAGGCAGTGTCGAAAAACCTGAGGATAATCAAGAGTCAGCGTTCACCAGCTGCTATTAAAAGACCCAAAATGAGCACAAGGACGTCTCCAAGTCATTCTTAAAAAAGCATAGATTCTTTCAATCAGCTATTAGGTTGGCGGGAAAGTTCTGTCACATTTTTTCAAATTAGGCTTTCTTTTTATAGAGAGGAGTGTAAGATCAAAATTGTACAGCAATGTTACTGCGGGGTCCTTGCCACTGTTTGAGCACCTCATGGATGCCATCGCTTCACTATGCAGGGAGACACGACGCAAAGTTGGACACCATCTCAACCTCGACTTGAACTTGGGTTATGGAGGTTTTCTCGTCCGCATAACGATCGATTACGGAAGGCAACTTGCTATTAGAAGGGGCGATGTCTGTGCTACACAAGTGCAAGGGGAGAGAGATCAAGCTCCATTGCATGAGGTACGGCTCGAACTTTTTTGGACCAAGTGCGTTGCACTATCTTGGTGAGGGCCGGCTGTGCGGACAAATTTTTCCCTCTGATCCACGATACGCCTTAGATCTCGTAGCTGCTTTGCGTACGCCTTGACCAAGGAACCAGCTTCTTCATCCAGCAGTTTCCCGACCCATAGCTCCCTCAAGCTGAGGTTGCAGGTAACCCAAACCTCACTTCGTCATCAAAACTGTAGGCTCCCTAGGCTCCCGCCTTGAAGCGTCACTGTCGTGGTAAGGTTGCTCGATGATTGGGGGCATCGTGCTTATTCAGCTCCATCAATTTGGCATCTGCAGCTAACACGCTGGCGTCAGGGTGGTGGGTGAAATAGTTTGTGGAAGTTGTTGGATGGGTCGGGGCTGATGGTAGCGGATAAAATCCTTGTGCATATTGAAGGAGCAAGAGGCAAGCGAGTGGTACTAACAGAGAGACCACTCCTTGTTGTATAAGAGCTTACATTACCGGTTACCACTCTTGGTAATGGGCAAGTAATTTGAGTTCGGAAAAGAGTGACAGAACTTTCCCGCCAATCCCGCCAACCTAATATGAAAACACTAGAAATCACCTTTACTTTTCAAGCCTGCCTCACTGTCCTCAGGAATTTCATCCAATCTGCTTCTTATCAATTCTGGGCTGAATAAGATTTCCTTTAAAATGTGGATCAATCAGCTCTATCAAGAATTTCCTACAAAATGCAAATGCTAACTTTACCAAAGAGTTTTGATGCTTCTAGAAGGTAGGATAGAATTGAGCTATGCCTGAGCCTCATACGTTATAATGTTTTCTTCAACAACAACAATATTCAATATTAACAATATCAACAATATTCCATGAGTACTCGATATGAAATTTTCATTGGTAAGCTTTCGCTGTGGTAACAGCTTCTTCAGACCTCAAATAAAACAAGCATACATAGTACTTCAATTCCTTACAACAATCAAGCTGATCAAAGTACTAACCAGACTGGGCTCCCTCTTAACAATAAAGTCGCTAAGGTCTGTAATACAACATAGTAAAAGCCTACATTCGTTGACAAACCATCATATATTAACGACCTACCCCTGACCGACCTCCAGTGCAACTAAAAGTCCCTAAGAATGCGACATGCGTGACAATTGCTAGGACTTCTTTATCGCGACCGCTATGCAATCAGCCTCATTGCCTCCATCAGCTCGTCCCTGTTGTTTATTTCGGGGGATAACCGCTTGATAGCGATCGCCTCGAGCAATTTCCTTTCCAATGGGCTTTCCTTCGAGCGGTGCAAAACCGTGACTTTTAGGCGGGGAGGGGCTTCTTGTTGATGAAACATCGTGCGATGCCGCGAGAATCCGCTCTGGTAAGACGAGGAATCCCCAGAAGCGGATTCTCGCGGCATCGCACGATTCACGAATTCATTTTGAAAATTTCATACCGAGTACTCATTGAATACTGTTGAAGAAAGATTTCAGAAGGGCCCGACACTACTGGATTGGTAGGGATGAGAGGCAAGCAAATAGAAACACAAAGTGAAAAAAATCGGTGGTCTCAACAAGAAGGTAAACGCTTCAAACATTGGGTTGACCCACAAGTGATGGCGTTTTTTTTCTCACTCGAAATATCGCGCTAAAGATGAAGAGTTTCGCCATTGATACTGTTCTGTAGAGAATTCCTTGCACTACATGATAGTCTGTTTTTTTCGAATTTTCTCTTTCTACTAATGTTTGGGTGCTCAAACTGGAATGTCACGAAGATGAAGTCGAGCATTTTCGACGTTCCCGTTTTAATTCTTGAAAGCAAAACCCTAGACTTCTACTATACATACCTCTTGGCCATATGCTAAGTACGGTCCTTATCATTATGTACTGTCGGGGCGACACAATCGCGCTGCACTGTGACGCGATAGCGGCTGCGGCTCGGTGACGGCGACAGCTGATTTCGATGGAATTTGGCTGCAAATTCCCACTTTTTCAACTCTTCGGCTTCAGGTGAGTTATTCTGACCAATTTTGAATTGTACTGGCTCTGATTTCCTTTATTTTTATGTCGATTATATGCTCTTTTCCTTGTATTTTGCCTTATTTCAGGCATTTATTCAAATGGCTTGCATTCTTTCAGATTCATTCAGAGTCAGTACAATTTAAAATTGCTCAAAATAACTCACCTTCCACTTTCGAAGCTTGAAGAGTTGAAAAAGTGGGAATTTGCAGCCGAATTCCATCGAAATCAGCTGATTCGCCGTCACCGAGCCGCAGCCGCTGTCGCGTCACAGTGCAGCGCGGCTGTGCCGCCCCGACAGTCCGTAATGATGACGACTGTACACACCCAAGAGGCTATGTCTCTTAAAATGCTTCCGACGGTTTATGCGATTCGAGGATTTCAGTTTCTTCCTCGTAGACAGAACCGGGAAGTTAGTGGGGAGGTTCTGCAGGAAATAGTTTCTCGAGAGGGTCCCCATGCAATACATATTTAGAAGGGTAGGATTCCCATCTATTGATCGCTTGGACTAAGTTCAACCTGTCATAAGAAGTTTTCCTGGTCAAATATACCATAAGTAGCTTTTTCTGTAATTTGAGAGCCGGGGTAAAATGCAAGAAGTTGTTGTAAAATATCACTTTTCTGTCGACCCAACACTGCATTTCAATGGAATAAAAATTGACAGAATAGTAGGAAGGCAGTCATACTACCTGATAGAGCAGGAAGTTATCTATCGAGTAGCTTAGAACGCACTGGCAACGATTCTCACTACTCATATAAAAATTCGTGTAAGAAAAAGAAGCCATTTCTCATGAGCCAACCTAATACATTTGAAGGCGAGGGTAGGAGCACATATCGATCAGCTAGTATGAAGCCAGCAAAGGTAAACTGACGGAGAGCCGGCAGACTTGCATGATGTCGTTGGTGTAATGGATTTATCTTTAGGGTTTTCGACGCTTTCTTTGCGATGTTCCCCTACCCATACCGTGCCTTTGATGTAGTCATGGTATTGCCTGTTTGCGCGCAATAGGTACTGCAATTTAACAGCTCTAGACAACAGTGAGGTGGCCGCGAATCTCGGCGCTGCTTTAGGAGCTTTCTACATTACTAGCCAATGTGGTCATTTCTACACCCTTTCACGAAATGGAAATTACACCTTTCAGTCCAATGGGGACATGAGCACTTTGTTGTGGATTCACAACCCTTCAAGTAGTATATTATAGAGTCAGCCTATCAGAGTGAATGATAACACATTAGCCAACTCAATGGTACTCCCAAGATAAGCACCCCTTGAAATCATACCGCAGGCATGACCTGGCGGTATCGTAAGTGTGTCATTGAGTAGATACTCTATAAATTCCCGTTGGCGCGGTGCGCTCTTTTAACTCTTATTTTGAGTACCGCCATCGGTACGATACCTGAGCACCGCGGGAGGCGGTCTTTTGGCGCGACTCCATTGCAATTGACGTGTTTTGACAGGTATGTAAGTCCCTACCAAGTTGGATAACTTGTATGAATCACTAGACTATGAGGCTTTCGTAATTTGTAGTCTGCCAAAAACCGTCAGTGTGGGCTACAGTGCCCATGGTTCTCAGCCAAGCTTTCTTCTAATGATTACTTAGGGAAAAAACTAATTTGGAACTATGGGCGAGTTGTCTCATCTGGAACACTATTCACCTGACACGTTTTGACGGGGAGGTGATAGGAAAATCGCGCCAAACGACATACACCCGAGCACCGCCCACATTTGCCTGTATATAAGCCTACTTTTTAGTGCATTTATGTCGGTTATACGGTTCGGTACGAGCACGTCGTAATAAATCTTACACGTGCAAGTGCTTTCATTGGTAAAACACCAAACACTCCATGCAAGGACTAAAACCTTCGCCCAGGTTTAACACAATCTGCCGGTAAAGGAATCGCCCTGATGGGTGTTCAGCTAGAAATCTGCTTGTGAAATCACCTCGATGGCGACGACTTGGGCCGACTCTTGATCTGATCAACCATCTCTTTGAACTTCTCAGCTGTGATATCATAAAATGACGAGTTGCCTATGTTGTAAACACCGTGTTCGAAAAAACCGATCTGGAAGTCCACACGCAATGCAAATAATCGAGGAGTCGTGCTATATTTACCACTCACTTCCAATGCGTCATTATGAGGCACTTTGTTGACCACCACAGAGTTATTGAGTACCATGTTCAGAAAGAAATGCCTCATTTGACTGTTTGTCTGCCAGTCCGACCTCACTCTATTACGAAGAGCAGCAGAGAGACTAGGCTTCGTTGGATCGCACTCTCCCTGCAAAATGTCATGCATAGGATTATACAAATTTGATCATAAAATTGATCAGCCTCAACTCTCGGGTTATATGGTTGAAGAAATGAAAGCTAATACCCCATTCATTAGATTCATTAGTGCTGGCTCGCTCATCCTCTGGTCCAATGCAGTATTAAGGAAGATCTCCGTCTCTTTTCTTTTTGACTTTACTACCCGGTTGTTAAAGCTGCTCACTTTTTAGTAGTATGTGAAGTATGGATCTCACCAGCTCTCTATCTGGACCATAGCTATAAGAATCAAAAGCGCATTTCCGGAAGATCATAATGTTCTCTGTTAGAGTCCCTGTTTTGTCCGATAGCACATGGCTCACCTAGGTGGAAGATGAAATGCAGCGGTCGGACGAATAAGGCAATCCCAATGCTAACCTGACCCAGTTCCTCGGGTATGTTCAGTGATCTGCAGTCTATCGCTTGATCCTAGAAAATAGAACAGCTTTTACTTCTAATTGAAAACAAATCGCCCGATTATGTACTAAGCTCCCTGTAAATTAATAAGTAATCTCCTACTCCGTTTTTGTTGAAACCTAGCCATAAACTCCCTATCTCGGAGATGGAAAGACCATGGACATTTGAACAGTGCGCCAGCTGCGTTTTTGCTATAATATTAATGTTCGAGGCAATTTTTATCGTGCCTTTCTCGAGAACACTTTCTTCGAATGGAAACATCCCACGGAGAAAGCAACCCACGTTATGTTCAACGGAACGGTTGGCGATGTCCTATGGATATGCGAATTGCCCGCAATGGATGGATTGAATTTTCTGAAGGTTTCGCGGCGGAAGTTGGCCTTCGGTTCGTACGATTCTTTGAGGCCGAAATAGTCCTAATTAAGGTGTTTCCGACGTCCCATTTTACATTCCCTCTTCGCAAACGGGTCCCTCAGCAACTTCTCTTCCATATTTCGACATCACTACATACCCTCCTTATCGCGGATCGTGCCCTTCAAAAGTTTGCAACTGCGTATCTGAAGGGCGATGGGCATGATGTGAGCGAGTTTTATGTCAACGTCACTGGTGGAATGATCGAGTGGGAGGTGACCAAAAATCTCCCTTCCACCAATGACTTCCGCCCCCAGCCATCGTGAACACTGCCTTTAACTCTAGCCGTCATACCATTGCCTTTACCTACTTGGACATTTCGCTTGATCCTGCTGCGTCACCAGTTTGCACGAACAAAGCCTTGTACACGATGTTGACCTTTTCCATGTCCGCTTTAGTGTGTACTGCCAGCGTTGTCTCGGTATCCCTCCAGGCCAGTGCTCATCAAGTTCACATTAAGTTAAAACTGCAACGATGATATCATGCTCGGCTCGTAAAACGTGACCATGCCACTGGAGTCGCCTCTCTCACATCTTCTCGATTACTGCTGTGACGGACATTTGTCATAAATCATATTGTTGCGAATGCAGTAGAGGCGTGAAACGCCCAATGACATACGAAACATTCGCATCTCTACAGCGTGAATTGACGTCCTCCACTTTTCGCAGCTACCCAGCATTCAGATCGGTACTGCCACGAGGTGAGATATGCTCCGCTACATGTTCAAAGCGAGGACAAAAGCACCTCATATAGCACGCCAATGACCTCCTATCGAATCTATCCCGTGTTAGCTCTTATTCGTATCTCGTCGTCAACACTACTTCCAAAGACATCGCTTTTGGCAAATTTCCGCCTTTGACTTGGAGAGTGCTTTCGCTAGCGTTAATGGATTTGCAAGATTCCCTAGTGACCTCTTCGACTTCGATGCACAGAAATGGAATAACGTCGATGCACAGAATGGAATAACGTTAACCATACCTCCTGGGATTGGCGTATTCGCGAAATTCACGTTGAAAATTCCATTGAACTAAGCTTTTAAGCTGCTTAAACCCGCTCTTTCGCCGACCGGTAGACATTTTTCTTCCCCTCTTTCATGTCCAGTCTCCTACAGGTCCAAAAGCGTTCCGCTTCGATTACAGCAACAGAAATTTCAGGCTATCTCTCCTAGACTCCTCCAGTAGTCAGCAGTTCTCTGCGTAAACTAGGTCTGCAATCCATGGTTAGGCAATCTCTTTTGCCACTTCTTGGATCACCTAGTCCATCTAAAGTTGCATTTGTTTGTCAGTACGATGTCGAACAGGTTTCGTAATTCCTAACGTATATGGTAGCATATAGATATGAGTTAAAAGAACCTGAGGAAAGCTGCGCACAAGCCTCCACAGGGCTGTCACCGATGGAAGGTATACTTTGCGGATTTGCAATCAGTGGGCGACGGCGTCAACACTGCGGGACAACCCCGCCTCAGGCTCCCTTGGTGTACCTTGCTGTACCTATGGTGACGGGGTAAAGGTCAAAGCAACCCGTGGTGGGAAGGTCGGATGAGAAACGGTGATTGCGACCCGACTGACTGCAACGACAGTAAGGTACATAGAGGCTGCTGTTCCCTTCTGGCCCCGTGGCTTCCATCACCTGACTTTATTTGGCCCTATGGATCCAAAGGTATCCCTTTGCGCTTGATTGCGTTGAATCCACGGCGAGCATTCTGTGTTGTGTACCAGCACCAAGCAGTAGATGGGATGACCTTCAGATCACTAATAGCAAAAATATGTTACCTTCACGCAAATACGAACTCGGTTGACTTTCCTAGTCACCGCTAGCGCATGCCTGTGGGCGGTTGTCGCGCTTCTCGAGAAACGTGTTACTGATGGCAAGGTCGTTGATCTCAACAAAGTGTAAAACACACCATCCCTCTGTTGATGTGCCATATTCATGTGGTGTTGCCATGACAGCTTCAACCATTCTGTCGGCAAGTCATTTAGGTGGCCGCAGAGCAGGAAAAGATCGCTGCAACGTCTGCTGTATTTGTCACCATTCCTTTTCGATAACATCGCAGCCGCTTTATGGGGACGTAGTCTAGAAAAACACAAAAATCGGCGAGTTGCCACGTTCTTTGCGGCAGAGAAGAGTCCGAGTGACGACATGGTTCCATGGTTCAGTACAAACGACAACGGCCACGTCTTTTCCTTCGCTTAGATCGCAGCGCTTTTGCCCCCTATATGGTGACTGCATTAGCTTTGAAGGAACTACGTGGCCTTATAAAATCATCTGTGCAAGTTTCGCCCAGTACCATTTCGTTGCTTCACAGGGTTCACAGGTCTTCACTTCAGTAAGGACAGGTAAAATGCCCGCTCCAGGGCGAACTTCGACGAAACTGTAAGGCACGAAATTGGGAACTTTAATTCTTAGAAAACCTCGCTAAATCAAAGCCCAGAACGGTACACGAAAAATTGTAGTTTTTCAGTGGGCTTTCTGAACCTCAGAGATTGAAGAGTAAGTTGCGATAACTACGTAACAAGTCAAAACCTTATTTTGGCTTTGGGGAAGAAATCTCACCGATTCTGCGGCGTACAGCTCAATATCCTGGCTTAGGAAGAAAATCTGGGCGAGCTTGATTATTTCGACGGTAATGTACAAAGAAATAGGCACAATAACCTGAAAATGGTTTTCGTGAATGATCAACCTGCCGGACTCACTCGTCGACCGAAGTTATAGTTCGTAACTCCAGCCGTGCTCTACTGCTTATCGTCGGACCACTGGGACCGCTGATTGAACCACATTCAGGATGGGACTCTTTCAACCGCTACAACGGCCCAGCGCTAGAGCACTGCAACGGTCGAAAAGACTCCATCTGAGAAGCTCAGTAATTTGTCCACTCAACAGCAGGAAATTGAATCCTATAGATTACGAAATATGAATTATATTAATTTTGTATTATAACTGGGTATTGTGCGACCTTCTTGTATTACAGCAGTGAGCGGTGCTTCAGTTGGGGAGTTGGTTGACCTTATAATTACTTTTCGCACCTCTCATACATGCCAGTGAGATATTCCCACTTAACTGATTACGGCTGACCTCTTTACTGAGTTAAGTGAATAGATATATAGAACGGAATTCCATTGAATAGGTAGGTTTCCTACTACAAATAGTTCGCCAACTTCGTCTGTTGGTGTGTGTTTGTATGTGCGTACGTGTGTGTTTCACAACAACACATGACGGAAATATGGATGATAGGTGGCAGGAATTAATAGCGGCCGACAAGGGGTCTTAAAAGGTCAACAAATTCATAACTCGCGTCGCAGCACCGATGGAACGTTGATTCCAAGAAGTGATATAGGGGCTAGACATGAACATCATTGTGGGTGGCAGGAAGCGATAACAGCTGACAAGGGCTGATATGGGGCGTTAGGAAGTGAGACTCACCGAATTCATGAGGCTGGTTTCCGCAACGGTGGGACGTTGGTACCAAGATATTATGTAGTGTATGAGACCCGATCATCATTTGTGCGTGGCAGGACGCGTTAAGAATTGTTAAGAGCTGGTAAGGGGATTTGAACTCAAACGTCGGGGAGACGGTAAAGAGGATCGTAATTCGCCGCACCGCCACGCGCGGCGATGGGCGCGGCGTTTTCATAACTCGTTTTAACCTGTCGAATGGAGCACCGGACTTCATGTAGACCCCGTCATCGTAGACACTCATTACTGTTTTCGGTCCTTAATTGCATGTTGTCGCCATCTACTGCCTGAAACCATCGTCCTTTGCGGGCGGACGTCGCACGCGACGCCCAGCAGCGCGGCAAATTACGATCCTCTTGTCACATACCCAAGCGTCGCTTGATTTATGGCGCCCGTCACAGTATCAATAAGATGTTGATTTCGAAAAATGATACAGGGGATGTGACGGGGTTATTATGATGAGTGACAGAGAAGGAAAACAGCTGAGAGGGGCTGATAGTTGCCCCGTAAATCGCCTCCAAGATTGTACCTCTTATAAACTGCCAAATCATAAAGGTTTCGAGATATGGGCAATGGTGACAAGGATTATACCAATTCACAAGAATAGATAAGAGCTTGAGGGGTCATTTTTACCTCGTCTTTCACTACTATACTTCCAGGTTTGAGGTATTGCAGGCTGAGCTTATAGTGCACTTACTGTCCCACTACACGTTGAACGAGGGAGGGAGGGAGGAGGGGCTGTACTCATGTTTGAGGTCTGCAGCACAATCATGAAAAGAATCAACAAAAATTACATGAGAAAGGGAAGAATTTAGCATTGCTGATTTACTGTAGCAAATCATTCCTTTGCTACCGTATATCACACACTCCTTTATCGCGGAAAGCGCTGTAATGTGCGCCTATAGATCAAACAATGAAGTTTCCGGTTCCAATTCTCGTTCATCTGTTTGGGTTTAGCAGTGAGGGGCCAGCAGTCAGCGTAACCAGCTAAGGAGGGCAATCCCACTGGCAAGTATGCGGAAGTGCGAAAAAGTAATAATAAGGTCATTCCCAACTAAATGTGCACCCCAATTACAGCTGGGTTTGGCTCAAAGTAGCGTCGAGGACTGCATTCACCTGATAGCATATAAGAAAAGCTCCGACGTTGTAAATACCATCGATGACTGGCTTGGGAGAGTTCCACACAACGTAAGGATCCTAATCGAGAATAAAAGATCATCACATTGAGCCACGTCGTAAAAATGAAACTAACCGGCGCGACTCTGCTGCCATTACTTAGTGGGGGATGGTCGCCTAACCAAATTCCAGACATCAGAGCACTACCAATAACCATAGAGGTAAGGATAGCCATGCATAGTAAAATGAATCTGAAAGTGGGAAGGGAGTGCGCTAACGTAGTTGAGGGGAGCACTTAGCCGCACCAATGTGTCCCTCTTTTCAGTACTTGGACTTATGGAGTAAAACAAAAGATTGTCGAGCAACTCTCACAGAGACCACTAAGTCATAGGTAGGGGAGAAAAACAGAGGCAATACCAATAGTCTCCTCCCAGCTAAGTTAGCGCTAAAGGAAGTGAGTCAAAGATGAGATATCTAACTATCATCTATTTCCATTAGACTGAGAAGTGAAAGAGACGCGAGAATAAGTGCTGAACTGCTGTCGAATTCGAGGAACATTCACCGATTCGTCAGTAGTTCGATACCGGAGACCTTGTGTGGAGCTCGTCCATTATTCATCATGACCTTCGTGTCGTGACCTGAAAAGATAAAATGGTCAGAAGTATAAGTACCACCCCTTTCTGGCAATCATGTAGGCAACTGAATCGTTCATGATCGACTCTCCATTAATCTAGGCATGATGATAGCAATATTCAAAGAAGTTTTTTTAGCAATCCGAGATTGTTACAAATCCTTTACTCGACCGACGTTTCGGCAGTATTGCCTTCTTCAGAGCCTGTAAATCGAAACCTATTTTCGAAACAATTCGTCCTAATCCCATTTCAAATTGCATAGTGAAACTCAAGGTCAAGCAGTCTATAAAAATATCGTGAACAGGGCCTACCTTTTGGGGAGATGTCGTTCGCAGTCGGCACCCTAAGCTTAAGGACCTGGCAGTGAGGCTTTAATATGCGTCTAAATGCAATAATTAGGGTCAAACTGCTTTTGGGAAGATTTTGAATTTAATTGGGCCGGGTCAAAGCGCCGTAGGAGACCCCCCCCACATAATTGAGGGCGTAGGTCGTATTTTTGGGAGGCCACCCAAGAGGTGAGAGTCCCCGCTGATCGCTGCGCCTCGCCCTCAGTATCGATTTTCAAGGTCCGAGCCTCAACCCCGACCCCCGCGCCGCCGCGGGGGATTGACCGCGTAGATCAAAACCCGCAGAGCTCTACGAAAGGTGCCAGCTCTCTCGTTATCGCTACGCACTCTTCTTTCCTGTTAGATCTTAAGTCTCGCTGCATCCACAATGCTTTGAGCGTTCTACGCGCTGAGATTTCTTGTTCACGTGCCAATACCGTATCTCCACTTCCATATCCACATCCCCATGATAGAGCCTCTCGTTCACCAAGAGTTTTGACTTTTCCAGACCACCAAAGTATTCCTTAATTCTAGGCATAGTGGTCCACCAGCCTTTCCCCACACAGTCCTCCCCGCACAGTTCACACGTAACGAGGTATTGTGAAGGTGTCTGGCAAATGAAAGGAAGGTGTTCTGGCAAAGTCGGTCATAAAGTCGATTGCGGACCAGCTGTTTCTTCAAGTTTGGGGGAGGAATATCGACCACCCTCACATCGTCCTGGAGATTTGCTTTGCGGAGGCAAGTGCGAAGAGCGGAGCTCATCTGATCTGAAATGAAAGGAACACAGAATGGTATCTTCTCCTGTTCTCTGTATTCCCCGTCATCTAGCCTAGCTCGCCGTCCTTTTTGTGCCAGCTGCCCACGATTGCGATCGTAGCCATAATGTTACGCATTACGTGAGCCAAAATTATTGCCAGTGCCTTCGGATAAAAAGGTTCTTGAGAATGGCCTTTTTGGTGTTAAGAGGGATGGGCAGAACTGTAGTGGACGATGATATTCTTGTTGCAAGGCTTTCGATACCATCTGGTTCTGTAAGTTCCACCGCGATAATAGTTCCACCGCGATTGAACCTGCACGTTTGATAAAGCCAACCAGTTCTCTGTTGGATTCTCGCGCGTGAACTTTATATGTTCAAACTGCCGATTCAGTAATTCGAAGCAGGTGTCCATCTCGGCCTGGGTGGAACATATAACAAAACAATCGTCGATGTACCGACCGTAGAGAACTGGCCTACGTTCAAGCACAGGCTTTTCTACCTTCGACATGAGCGCCACCTCAAGAGTTAGTTTTAACGTTCGAGCCATTGCTAGTCGCCTAACCTGTTGCAGTACTCCCCCGTTCATCTTGATATGTTGCATTTGAGACATTCATCCAGCAACATCATGACTTGCGTGATGGAAAGGCCGTACAGGTTCAGACTAGAATGGTGTTCGGTGAAAATCTCCAGGACTGCCTGCATTGCCGCTTCCTTGGAGACGTTGGTATACAGGGATGTTACATCAAACGACTCCATCACATTTTCTCCCTCCACACCAACCTTCGCGAAGTGCCTGAAGGTACCCTTTGTTATTCGGCAAATGCGCAGGAACAAATCGGAGGAACAAGGATGAGGTTCAGAAACTAGGAGATTCTATCCATCCCCGACACTGCTTATGGGGCTAACCCTGAAGGTGGCTGGAGCTTTTATCTCAGCTTTTCTGGGGGTAGCTTGTGTGTTTTTATTAGGCAAGTACAAAACCGGTGTACCGGCAGATCGCATTTTAACCTGGTCACCACGCTCCTTGGGGAGTTCGCTGATGTAGCAACCTCGTTCCATACCACTTTAGTCGCCGGGAATTGCTTAGCAAACTCCTCCGCGCTGGATGGGCCATAAACAGTCTCATCTTGGAGATGCAACCGTGTAATGGCCCTATCCAAACTCTGCGACAGGACGACAAACTCCCCACCTTTGTCGCTGACGGTGATTTTTATTGAACCCGACTGCGAAATCCCTCAGTTCTTTTAGCCCCCGTCTCTGCGCTGTGCTCAGATTGGAACAGCCTCGTGTGCGGCTTTGGACGCAACACAGAGAACAATGCCGTGGCGAATAGGCGGAACTTCGTGTCCACAGTAACGTTAGGTTCTTGGGGAGGAAGATACTATAGGATGTGGCAATTGGAGCTGGCTAGAAGCCAGCCAGCTAGAAGCCACCAGGAAATCGAGCCTCCTCTGCTCTGAGGTTGAAAAAATGGCACCGGATTCGTCTGGGAAGGTAAAAACACTGACGTATGTGCATCGCCTGGCTTCTGCAAGTCGCTGTATAGTTCATATCGCACTCAGTAAGCTACTACGATTACGAATGGAAGCAGAATGCGTGCTTCCTCCCAAAAGAGAACTGATCAGATTCGAGATATTTATCATTTTCATCATTTATAGGCCTCGCAAGCTTGGAATGACTGCAACTGCTTAAAGACAGCTCCCGCGATAAAAGTCTCATGGATAGCTGCTTTCCAATGAAACAGCAGCTGATAAGTAATCTCCCAAAGAAGAAAACAGGCAAGAAGCGTTCTCCAGAACAACATAAATCGCTCCCTCACAGTTACACCTCCCTGCGGTCTCTGTGCAGCCCCTAGCTCACAAATCTCTCTATCACATCTCGCAGTAGTTGATATCATCCAGTGCAAAAGAAAGAATACAAAAAGAAAACAACAAAAACGCAGAGGAAAAACTCTGGGAAGGAAAAAGGAATTTTATCAACACGGTGTCTGAATTTGTGATTACGGTAGCGCACCTTTTGTGCGTCGTGGTTTTGCATCACGAAAATTGCGTCACTCGTGTTTTTTACGCGTTTCACCTCGCGAAATGGGTTGAATTGAATGTATATACCTCCAATGAGTAAACTGTAATGAAGGAGAGCAGAATTATCCAGGGGCATTAGCAATGCCCGCCGCCCCAACTAAGAACAAGTGAGTGGCCTCCGTCGGAGGACATCTAGCAAGTAAAGGCGGTCCGACTGAGGAGGAGTTAGAACTAGCACTTTGAGCGGCTATAGCAGCCTCCACGCTCACAATAGAGTCGCGAAAGGTGAACAGTCTTCTAGCTTGGAGGCTAGACTACTTGCACAGCAAAGGCGACCACGAGCCACTTTGATCGCGGGGGCTGTCTTTAAGTGTACACGTAAGACAGTTACTCATTCCCAACTTCATGACAGCAAACCTTACTCTATTCTCTGCCTCGGTCTATTATCGTGGATGAATGGGCTCACCTGCGTACAGCACTATTCCTTCGATAAAGGTGGTATTCCGAAGGCGACTTCCACGAAGTAACATGGCGTCCTTAGTGATAGGTTCGGAAGAGCCTGAATAGTAAAAGATTTCTCCCTCGGAGTAAAGTAGAATAATCATGGGGCTTTCAATAGTGCTTATGTGAGTTATAGTAACAGTACCTGGAACATGCTCGATTTTCGCACGAATAGTGTAGATTGCCGGATCGGGAGGTTCACAGAACACAGTACCGGTAAACTGAGGGGGTGTGAAGTCGCTACCATGCTAAAATATTCTATTTGTTGAGCACTGCTCCTGGTAGCTGCCTTCACAAATTTTGTTTTGGAATGCTAACGAAAACATTCAAGTGTGATCGTAACATAAGCAGCAATGAATCAGTAGGACCGAATGTGAGCGTGTTTCTATTCCTGATATTTGTGGATGTCACTGCAAAGAAACTCAACCCGCTCCCAGCTCAAAACATACGTTTAGCATTCATGCCGACGAAATTGACCTCAGAGCAAGTTGAACTCCGAGCAGTGTACAAAAACAGCAGGGAGTACCGGATAAAAATAGTCGCTGGCTGAATGTGAAGACGAAGTTCCCAATCTGCAGGAGGTCACCGAACTATTGTAGACTGCTGCAGGGAGACCATCGAAAAGGTAGAGCTTCCGTTGCTTTGGAGAGCGATTTATCTTGCGACAGTAGTGTGGACGGCGATCAGAAAGCGATTAAACGCGGGTTCGTAAAATGGAGTTAGTATGCGGAGTGCTGAGACAGTTAGGAGCACACGGCTTCACAAAGCCTTTCTGGTCGACTGCAGTCTTCTCTAAAGCCTGCGATACTAAACCGATACTAATCACTCACCGAGCTTGCAAGTACACTATGTCGCACAATTTGCACTGTGACAAAACGTACCTGCGCCACTGTTTGGTTTTGCTCCACGATTTCGGCTGGAATGCAAAGGAAGCCCATACCAAGCTGGTGGATACATACGGTGAGGACGTCATCTCTTACATGACATGCAAGAATTGGTTCGCCAAATTCAAGAAAGGAGACTTTTCTCTCGAAGATGCTTCGGGTGGTCGG
>MU911953.1:34326-48249 GCA_036418165.1 Cooperia oncophora | reverse complement strand
GTTTTACTAGCTTACGCTGGTGTTATACTGGCGTATGCTAGCGTTCACCCACTTTTCACTAGCGTATGCCAGCGGCGGGAGAAGGAGAATAGGCGTAGCAGAGTAGCGAACAGCTGGATTAAAGGCACATTCCGCGATAAAATAAGGCTATGACCTCTCAAATGTGTCGGACGATCCGGAAGGCGATTTTTGAGGCTGCGCTACTTTCAAAATGTGAAAAACGGCAAGAACTCCGCTAGAAGCTGACTAATTAGGCCCATGGACACCCCTTAGGCCCATGCCGACCCTCACCGGCTGCTAGCTACTAGCTAGTAGCCACTATGTTATCTTTCTCTATAACATTTCGGACTGCTTTTTCTGCTGCTTTTCTCCGCTAATCAGATACTTAGCACTTTTTTGTGCCTATTTGAGTTCCGTTTCCCGCAATTTGCGGTCGCGAACTGTGCCTTTAAGCGTCGTGGAATTGCAGCGTGTGCAACCGCACCGCACTACTAGACAATACCGTACACTAAATTGGTTAAATTGCATAATTCTGTGGTTTGGCTGTTGGAACGGAATGTTTTTTACATTGTCGCACCGGAATTGAACTGAACTGTGAATGCTCTTCTTCTGCAGATAGAGGGCTGTTCTGTTGGAAATTCCTTTTGGGAATGCTTCATAATTTATGAACGTTCTGGGGATGAATATACGGCTGACACATGCCCATCTTTGTAAAAGATCCTAAATGATCCCTCGCTGTTTCATCCTTTGCAATTATGCGTTATGCAATTCAACCAATGCGTTATGCAGTTTAACCATTTTGGTGTACGACGCTTTCACGCCTAATCGCGCTGTTCGCTACTCTCCTATTCTCCCATACTTCCCACTCCCGCCGCTGGCAAACGCTGGTAGACGCTGGCACACGCTAGTGAAAGAGACCTAAGTTTCTTTGCTCTCGCGACGCTGGTGAACGTTAGCGTTCGCTAGTGGAACACCAGCGTACGGTAATGAAACGCTGATAATGCTGGCAAACGCTACATCGATATCTATCCTTTCGTTGTCACTGCCGCTGCCGAACGCTGGAAACGCTAGCGTACGCTGCCGCAAAGTATGAACGCAGCCTTAGAGTGTGACCACGCATTCTACCTTCATTAAGGATCGTAGCGAATTATTGAATGTGATGTTGCCTATATTATACAATGAGCTGCAGGGGCCAGCCAATGTACAAGATTCTGTTTTAGTGAAGAGCCGACCCGTTCGGGCAGTGGACCGCGTGTGTACCGCAGTAAAACCCTTCATCGGGTAACGATAAACAAGGGCTCGACTTATAAGTGGAGAAGAGTAGGATCTGTAGCTAGCATTGCGCCGCTGTCACGTGCTTTCATGCAGTCACGCAATTCGAAATGTAAATGTAAAATGAAATGTAATGAAATCGAAATGTACAGGGGGACCAAAAAAAGTCACTTTGCTTCATTGACTTTCGAGGCGCTCTAAGTCACACCATATTAAAGAGCATATTAAATACTATTATGACACTCCGCCACAGCCTTCTGGAGGAGCGCCATCGAGAGATTCTGGCACGCGACCGCGATGTGGTGCCTGAGATCAGCGAGATAGTCGATTTCTCCGCCACCGTAGACCACCCTATTGAACTCCGCCCGAACCGGGTAATTGAGGGGATTCAGGTCAGGTGACCTACTTGGATATTCCATCTTCTTTAGGTACTCAGCCCCCTTCCATTCCAGGTAGGCGAGAGTTTCTCCAACGCCCTTCGATTCCACGTGGTGGCACCCAATGCTGTAGCAGTACAAAGTTTCCAAGAAGGTACGGGCGACGACATGTGGGGAAGATATTCTTCTTGAGTTGGTCGATGTAACCGCCAGCGCTCAGCTTCAGCCCGGGGTCCACGAAGAAAATATTGGTCTTTCCATTCCAGGTGCGTCCGGTCCATACCATCAACCCGCGCCTTGGCGACTGCGGTGAAGATGATGTCCTAGACCGTGGCGACGTTGTCGGAGCTGCTCGATGTTGGAGGTCATCCAGATCGAGAGTACTGGTCTCCAGGTAGCTATCCATGGGTGACTCCATACTAGAAGTTTCGCAGCTGTTTGGAGGTGACATGAATTCCAAAGGTCTTCTCCAGTCAGGCTGCGACTGGAGATGACTTCATATTTTGGTGTACATGAAGGTGATGGGCGAGGGCCAGCTCCTGCTTATCGAGGAACATCTTGGGTATCTTCCGCCCTGGTACTCGTATCCACGTCCTCTCTCTGGGCTGCGAAAACTCGGTCGAAGTGACTTTTTTTGCCCCCCCCCTGTATATCGCCGCACGCAATCTGGGATCGTGGCCTCCGTCAGCGGCCGAATCGGGAGAGCAGGCGGGTCGGACACGTCATACGACTCGAGGATGACTTCTGCAAGTTCAGCACAAAACAAGGACAAGTCTCCCATTCGGGTCATTCAGCCACATTGAGTTTGCTCCGCTAGCCGGGATTATTAGGGCGAAGCCTTTACCAATTTTTAATACGAATACTGGACCTTTGAAAAGAATTTCTAATTGTTCTATCACTACTTCATTTCCGCGGTGCTGTAGAACCATTGAGGAATTTTTGTAGAAATTTTAATTGGTCTGAGCAAGAATCCGGAAATTTGTTTTGCCCAGAACAGGGGCAGTGTTCGCTCCAGAAAATTCATCATGGTTCCGAAACACTTGGAAGCGCTCTAGAGAAAGGGGCAAACTTCCGTGAAGAAGATCTTATGTACGCTGGATGTACTAGATGTCTGCCAGGACCCACCTACAGCAGGCGGAGCGTGTCCCTTAGCAATTGGTTACCATTCCTCAAATTTATGGTTTTGGGCGGATTCGCTGTTCAAACGAGCGAGGCATCCTTACAGTGAGTTGACTCCACAGTGGAAATTCTTACTGTTGACTCCACAGTGGAAATTCTTACTGTTATAAAGATCGTCCCAATAACATACAACCACTAACAAATGCACATGTATACCGTCCTCTCCAACAGATTTTCAAAGCCTTAAGCGAAATTGTCCTTCCGAAATTTCGCAACTGTTTACAACTAGAGCACCTCACCATCTCTCTGTATATAATCTCTATATATGTAAACCAGAAATTGTCTGTTTGTCGGAGCAATAAGGAAAGTAGTGGGCGGTCCGCCGAGGCCAAGCACAAAAATCCTCAAAGGCCTAGAGGTGAGTAAAGGGATTGGAAAAAAGACGAAGGTGAGAAAGGGGTCGGCCATTGAAATAAGGCAGAGTCACACGCGGAGGGGAAGGTGTACAGCGACAGGGGCAGCGCTCGCTCCAGAAATTCATCATGGTTCCGAAACACTTGGAAGCGCTCTAGAGAAAGGGGCAAACTTCCGTGAAGAAGATCTTATGTACGCTGGATGTACTAGATGTCTGCCAGGACCCACCTACAGCAGGCGGAGCGTGTCCCTTAGCAATTGGTTACCATTCCTCAAATTTATGGTTTTGGGCGGATCGCTGTTCGAACTATATATACTAGAGATGAAACGGTAAAGTTCGATAGTTTCTGAAAAATTTTTTTTACAAACGGCGAAGCCGGGCGTTCCGACTGGCCCTCACAGGTAAACTCTGGCGCGATACCACTTCACACGCGAAAGCAGGATCGCAGGCGATTCGACTGGTCCTCACAGGTAAACTCTAGCGCGATACCCACTTCACATGCGGAAGGAGGATCGCCCGGCTTCGCGGGGCGATCCGACTGGTGGTTTAAAATGCTGTATTTGAAGATCCTGTCGAGCCAAACGTTACTAAAGGATCAGAGTAACTTTATTAAGCATGTTTACTCCCTTTACGGCAAGATATACCGCTCGCGGGTAGATGGTGACCTGATCTTTGGAAGACTTGCTCGACTCCTCAATACAAGGTGACAGTGGTTCAAACCAGAAGATCTCACAAAAAGCGAAAAGTGCAGCTAAATGGGGCATGTAGCTGACAAAACATAATCATCTGTAGTGATCGATCAAACCTCAGAAACAAGACATCCGCAGGGATTTCTTGCTCGTTGGAGACATGAACAAAGTCGCCGACCAGAATATGCTTCCAGTACATCTTTCGAAACATATGACGCTCCCTGAAACATTTCAGTGAGTGACTCCATGAGTTCAAGTGTAGTAGCGAGTATATGAAGCCAAAATAGCATTCGTGAGCCACCAAACAAAAGGCAACCCAATGAGGACCTGAGGACAGGAAACCCACAGGCGGCGCGTTTAGAGCGATATCGCAGCAATGCCACAGTTAAGGACTGGACAAGAATCAGCTCCTGTATCACTAGGCATCGATGGTAACGTAACGTTGATAGTTCACAAACTTGTCTGTCCCTAATATTAGGTTGTCCGGAAAGTTCTCAGCGTTTTGTGCACCTATTCTTTGTACCGTGATCCCTCAGACTGGCCATCCGTAATTGCGTACTTCACTGGGACGCGACGGCGGCTGCAGTAGGAGTGGCGATCGATGCTGCATGATCAGCTGATTTCAGCGATTAATTTTTCTATTTTGCCTGTTATTCTGCTAACTAGAAGGAAAAGTGAGTTCATATTATTTACTCTAATTTGAGGTTTTATTGTATATTTTGCTTTCAGTCGCTATTTGACTGCAGTGACGGTGTTTTTACCCACTTTTTGATTTTGTTTATGTTTTTTGTTTGTGCTTTGAATGTTGGACTGTTCTCCATGGCAGTGTCGTTATGTGTCCTCATTAGTACAAAAAAAACCCAAACAAAATCAAAAAGTGGGCAAAAACATCGTTACTGCAGTTAAATAGCGACTAAAAGCAAAGTATACAATAAAACCTTAAATTAGAGTGAATATTATGAACTCACCTTTCCTTTTTGGCGTCTAGTTAGCAGAATAACAGGCAAAATAGAAAAATTAATCGCTGAAATCAGCTGATCATGCAGCATCGATCGCCACTCCTACTGCAGCCGCCGTCGCGTCCCAGTGAAGTACGCAATTACGGATGGCCAGTCTGAGGGATCACGACTGTACATTCACTGCTGATCAAAAACTCATTCTGCCTTGCTTCTCAGTAGCACATCCTGTAGAGAATTTCTTGCGCTATCTGATGGTATAATTGCCGTTTCACCATTGCTTGATAAACCCCTTTTTTCAAGATTTTTTCAAGCATGTGAAAAGAGCACTTCGGACGATTTTTTTCTTCGACTATAAATTGGGGCAATCCGCAATCGAAACAGCTCAACAAATTAACCAGGTGTGGGGGCCCAATAGTGCTAGAGAAAGCACTGTGCGGCAATGGCTCAACAAATTTCGTTCTGGAGATTTCAGCCTTGAAGATGAACCTCATAGCGGTCGACCTAAAGCAATATCTGACGAGGATTTTAGGGGGATTTTGGAGGCTGACCCATCCCAAACAGTTCGAGAGATAGCAGAAGAGCTAGGCGTTGGCAAATCCACTGTTGCAGATGGTCTGGAACGCATTGGGAAGGTGAAAAAACTCGACAATTGGGTGCCCCACAATCGGAGTGACCGGCAGGAATCGGCACGTCTCGAGGTTCCTTCTGCATTGCTTTTGCGCAGCAGAAACGACCTGTTTTTGGACCGAATTGTCACCTGTGATGAAATATGGATCATGTATGATAACAGGAGACGGCACCAGGCCGAACCATCACAGCAGATCCCTACGTGCGGGCGACGAATTGTACCGAAAATTTTGTCAGATGCAGCCAACACTTATCAAAAGAAAGGGTCCGATTCTTTTGCATGACAACGCCCGCCCACACGTTTCACAAATCACTATCCATAAATTGAACGAATTGGGGGTTGAAGTTCTACCTCAACCGCCATATTCTCCAGACCTTTCACCAACCGACTATCACCTTTTCAAACATTTTCAGAACTTCCTTGCTGGAAAATACTTCATCAATTAGGACCAGGCAAAAAAGACCCTCGATTTCGTGGATTCTCGACCACCCAGTTTTTTTTTCTTTGATGGGATTTCTCGACTGCTGTCACATTGGCAAAAGTGTGCTGATTCGAATGGTGCCTATTTCGATTAAATCCGATGAGTATTAAAAAAGTTACGATCGTTTAAAGTGAAACACCCAAAACGCTGAGAACTTTCCGGACAACCTAATACCACCATACCCGCCCTAGATGTTCGAAAAAACAAAAAACGATGCTCAGCGTTTCTTTTTCGTTTTTTTTTTTTTGCTACGGCTCAGTTTCTGTTCACTTTTTCGATATAGAAGTCTATATCGTTGGGTTCACCTCGTCGAGATCCGCATGATGTCGTTCAAGAAAGCTTGAAAAGTCCAATTTTTGAGTCTTCATTCCATCGCAATACCTTATTAGCGAGCCCAGTGGAGCACTTTTATGAGTTCTCGTCGGCATAACCGAAAATGCTGCGAATGATATGATACATGGTTGAGTGATAGTACATCATTTAGAGGGGGTACGTAGTAAGGCTCGGTTGTTTATGGTAATAAGCTCATGAGATTCGGGGCTCACCTGTACCCGTGGAATGTATCTTGCATCCCCATTACGTTTTCGAAAGCTATGGCTGCACGCTTGAGCTGCAGAAAGACTTCTAGGCTTGCCAGCCGCTTCTGTCTATACTTTCGACTTCGGAAAGGAAACTCCTCGCTGGATTGGATGAAATGCGATCTCTCAGCCTGAGGTGTAATACGGCCTGCCCCATCGCCGTGCTGATTCCTTTCAATCAGTGGCTGATCCTCGTATAAAACTCGGAAGCTTCAACATCCTTCTTCACGCTTGCTTCAACATTCTTCTTCACGTCTTAATATTCTGGTCATTTCCAAGTACAAAAAACTGACGAAAATAAGCACAAATGTTGACGAACTCTACCTGCTTCTAGCGACTAACTAGATGTTACTACAATTCTCCAGCATCCTGACAGGGAATCACAAAAATGCTTCCTCATCACTCTCACCCCTCTCCGCCCTTCCCCCCCCCAAGGGCAATAACCGCTCCTTGGCTTCGGAGTGCCTTCGCGCCTCTTTGCCGTCGCGGCGATGACACCTAACACGCGCCAAGTACGCTCTGCTTGATAGTTTTCCTCATAGAGCCTAAGAACCCTACGTTAATAAGCTTTTAGGAAGCAGGAAACATTTTTTCGACTAACACATGCTCTCTACCGGAATGCTAAAATCGACGACTTAGGTGAGTTATACAATACTAGGCTGACCCATCGGTGAGGAGGGTTTCCTAGCATAGCAATTTTTGTGAAATTTGATAAAAAAGTCTGCGAAAAGGCGGGTCCCGATACTGCCACGAACCGCCAAAAAATTTCCCAGAACATTACCGCCGTCGAGGTATGGTGGTGGTAATGGAAGGGGAAGGAGCGAGGTGGAGCACGGTGCTCTCGGAAAGAAAGAAACAAACAAACAAAGCACTACACCCACCCACGTCCCTTCCTCTGATGGGTTCACCCGATGCTGACGGGGCTGCTCGGTGAAGCGTTCACTTCGAATGCGTAAAACACAATCATTTGTCATTCGGCTTCGAATGCGCAGTGACGCTATATAGTGGGGAGTAACGAAGAACTAAATAAAAGGGTCAAAAACCAGCATAGAGGCCTTTGTTAACAAACGATAACTCTGAAAAGATCCTACTAATTTGGAAATTCTCGAGATGAGAGAAAAATCTTTTCGCTCACCTGTAGCCTCAGAAGGATATCTAAGCCGGAATATGTGCCGCAGTTCTTCCCAGCTTCTCAGTCCCAGCATGATGGAGAATGGCAATCGCAAGTATATGTTCAAGCCTTTATAGTAGCGTCCTTTGTTCCCGGCAGCCGCTGCGGTTTCCTTGCACAGCATATGCTACGCTTCCTCCGCATCAGTTTTTCTTCAAGTGAAACCATGTACTCGAATGGACTGGTCAAGTACATACCAAATCCTGTCTTATGTAGCAGTGGAGGGATACTAACACGGTCACTCCGGCCCTGCAGACTGATACTGGATCCCCCACACGATGCTTAATTAGGCAAGAGTCGTTCCATTTACCCTTATTAAAGACAACTGTGCACTCATTCCAAGGACGGTTCTCTCCAAGTGCGAGGAGACCTGGTTGCAGCTTCACAATTGCGACATTTCTGGCACTTGGCGCTTTCATCTCCTATACTCTACGACGAAACCTCCGTGTTGTCTTTCACGCAACCATCGCCGCCAAGGCGAGTCCCGACGACGGGACGTTGGCGGCGGGTCAGCATGGGGAACGGGAGCTACGCGAAGCGTGTCGCGTAGCGTTCATGCTGACCCCGCCGGCTGGGAGGTTTCGCCATTCCGGCTTTCGTTTCGGTTTTGATCAGTCGTGTCGCAATTAGTTCAGCATATGTCTCTGAACTATGTTTTTCAACCTATTTCGTTGTAAGTAAGGAGTTAAGTGCTATTTTTCATGTCTAAGAGTTCCATCCCAGTTGATGCAGAAAGTAACATTCAAGGTGTTGTAGTACCGTACCAGCCTGACCATTCTAATTGGTTCCGTCAATCAGCTCATTCTAGCTAATTCAAGCGGTCTTTGCTGGCTGAAGATTATTTGATTTATTAGACTTGAACCGTATCAGGTTCGGGAGCATTCGCAGCTCCGTTGATGTCGCAATGTTCTCAAGCGTTGATTTCGCAATACCGTACATGTCATACTGTTCATGACTTCGAGATTATGCCTCACTGTCGCAGCGGTATCCCAGGTTATACTATTCTGCGGCACAGTTACAGTTCGCCAATTTCGCAATCCCTCATATCCATCGGGATATATTTTCCAGCAGTGGTGTTACATTAGCCGCCTTATTCGTACAGCATTCTGGAGGGTTGACCTGTTCCTTTCTAAAGTTTTGCGGCAACTTATGTCTAATATCTAGTCGCTATTGACATTCGCAAATGATGGCAGTCCATCTGTTTCGGCATATGATAATTGGGGTGAGAGTCATGGGAAGTGTGAGTCCTCATGTTGTCCACGCTGAGATGGTTTGGTCAGGTTAAGATCTGAACGGAGACACGCGTGTCAGCGCTTCTCGTGGCCTGTCCTATAAAACTTTACGATGATCCCGCGTGGGATACTCAAGTGCTGATTAGGTCTACTTCCATAAGCAGGTGGGAAAAAAAATAAAAAAAAGGCAGCCGCGAAAGCTAGTTTCCGCACAGAAATGCGAGAAACCCGTTTGGGTTATAGGGCAAGTCGAGAACTGAGAGTGTTCATGATAAACGGTGTATAAATACATTCTGGTAGTGATATGAGGTCAAGGGCCGCGAGGGCCAACTCCGCACAGCTATGCGAGGAACTCGTTTGGGTTATAAGGCGTTACTAGAGCCGAAAACTATGAGTTTTTATATGTTGTAAATTCATTCTGAAAAGTAGTGGAATGAGTCTAAGGGACGCGAGGGCCAATTCCGCACAGCTATGCGAGGAACTCGTTTGGGTTATAAGGCGTAGCCGAAAACTGAGTTTTTACATGGACGGTTTGTAAATTCATTCTGATAAGTGGTGATATGAGGTCAAGGGCCGCGAGGGCCAACTCCGCACAGCTATGCGAGGAACTCGTTTGGGTTATAAGGCGTTACTAGAGCCGAAAACTATGAGTTTTTATATGTTGTAAATTCTCTGATAAGTAGTGGGATGAGTTCAAGGGCCGCGAGGGCCAATTCCGCACAGCTATGCGAGGAACTCGTTTGGGTTATAAGGAAACTATGAGTTTTTACATGAACGGTTTGTAAATTCATTCTGATAAGTAGTGATATGAGGTCAAGGGCCGCGAGGGCCAGCTCCGCACAGCTATGCGAGGAACTCGTTTGGGTTATAAGGCGTTACTAGAGCCGAAAACTATGAGTTTTTATATGTTGTAAATTCATTCTGAAAAGTAGTGGAATGAGTCTGAGGGACGCGAGGGCCAATTCCGCACAGCTATGCGAGGTCGTTTGGGTTATAAGGCGTAGCCGAAAACTGAGTTTTTACATGGACGGTTTGTAAATTCATTCTGATAAGTGGTGATATGAGGTCAAGGGCCGCGAGGGCCAACTCCGCACAGCTATGCGAGGAACTCGTTTGGGTTATAAGGCGTTACTAGAGCCGAAAACTATGAGTTTTTATATGTTGTAAATTCATTCTGATAAGTAGTGGGTTGAGTTCAAGGGCCGCGAGGGCCAATTCCGCACAGCTATGCGAGGCACCCGTCTGGGTTATAAGGCGTTACTAGAGCTGAAAACTATGAGTTTTTATATGAACGGTTTGCAGATTCATTTTGATTAGTGAAATGAGTTCAAGGGCCCGAGGGCCAATTCCACAGCTATGCGAGGAACTCGTTTGGGTTATAAGGCGTTATCAGAGTCGAAAACTGAGTTTTGATAATGAACGGTGTATAAATTCAATTTGGTAAGTAGTGAGATAAGGTTAAGATCCGCGAGGGCCCGATTCCGCACAGCTATGCGAAGAATCCGCGTGGGTTAGCCTGCGTCACCAAAACCGAGACATTTGAGTTTCCTATACGTCTACTTCGATAGTAGTCGTATACAAGTTGTCGTAAAAACGGCCGGGACGACCAATTCCCGCACAGGTATGCGAAGAACCCGAGTGGGTTGTCCGTTAAGATAAAAGCGCTGTAAGGGAAAATCCCGCACAGATATGCGAGGTACTCGGGTGGGGAGTTACCACAGCTGAGAACTAACATTTTTTGTATACGTCTACCATGAGGAGTAGTCGTAAGATTGGCCGCGAGGGCCAATACCGCACATGTGTGCGAAGAACCAGAGTGGGTTATCCGGCGTTAGCATGGCCCAAATCTATGAGTTTTGTATACGACCGCAATGATAAGTAGTGGTGAAAACGGCCGTGACAGCCAAGTTCCACAGCTATGTGAACAGTAGTTATTCAGTTTCAGATCATTCTGTCGTGCATTAACTGTACTACCTCACGTTTATGCGGTCGCGCGGTACTAATGTATAAAGTGACAGGCAGTGAAGCTCCTAGATATCAGTTTTTCGCAATTCATGTCATCTACAGCCGTAATTGCAACTACTGGACTATTGTGCGAAGTGTGAAGAGCACGTTTTGGGACCCAGATCCAAAGGATTTGGGTCCCAAAACGATTTTTTTGGGATTTGGTTAGCCAAGAGCTGTCTGCATTACAAAATAAGGACTTATTCCATAACCCTAGGCAGGTGAGGCAGCACCTGTTGTTTCAGTGTAAAGTGTTTGCAATCTGCAAAGAAAAAGATGGTAAGGTAAAAAGAAAAGGTGGAGATATCGTTAGAACACAATTCAAAAGGAATCCTCTTCGATCAGACTGAACTCATAGGCGAGAATTCATATGTAATTTTTCGCGCTTTCTTCGGGCGCAGAAACGCCCCGCTCACAAAGATGGTCTTGACTGTGAAGATAGGCATTCTCCCTATGGTTATCTTGCAGTGCGCCGCCGATCTGGCCTGCAGAAATTCTACGTCTTCCCCGTTGTCTGACCCCCTCCGAGCTTCAAACTTTCCGTGTGTTGGTTGCCAGTTGAAAGACAAAACGGAGGTTTCGTCGTAGAGTATCGGAGATGAAAATGGAGTTTTGTATTCACGCAACCATCGCCGCCAAGGCGAGTCCCGACGACGGGACGTTGGCGGCGGGTCAGCATGGGAACGGGAGCTACGCGAAGCGTGTCGCGTAGCGTTCATGCTGACCCCGCCGGCTGGGAGGTTTCTCCCCATTCCGGCTTTCGTTTCGGTTTTGATCCCCACCGGCCCGCCCTAGAAACAGGTACGAAACGAACAAATGGACCTAACTGGCATCTGGTTATTAGCTGACAAGTTCAGACAGGGTCAGTCTGCCCCATCTGTGGACAGGCATGCATTATCATGAACCCTTTATGCGAACTGTTTGAACGAGTTGATTATTTCAGCTATTAGTACGGAGCAAGTAATCCGTCCAGAGAAAGGTTATTGTAAGAACTTGAAAGGAGGCGGTGATACTGGAAACAGAGAGGGAGAGGAAAAGATTGTGGTATTGGAATAACTTTTTCTGTGGTTCAGTCCGAAGGGACATAATCTTGCATAGAAGGCGTGAATCGCCCCAATATACAGTCGTCATCCTTGCACTTGATAGTCAATGTCAGTGCGGCTGCGTGCGGCGCGGTCGCCCGCACCCGTACTGCACCAATCGTTGAACCAGGAAGTGACATTACTGTATTATATCCTTCGTGTTACTCGTTTTCTATCACTTTTTGTCGCATACGCGTTTCAACGAAAAGGCTGAGAAGGCTTCAAACAGTGTGCACGCTCCTTCTCGCCGACACGCCCCTATCAAGTGCAAGGATGACGACTGTACGTAGTTGCATCGTTTCATGTTATTTGTACTTGGGTTTCTACAAGTACGACAAACTATTTGTGCCAGTTCAAAAGAGCCCCTTCACTCAAGTATCAAGGAATATAGACATACAAGAAGCCAGGCTACCTAATTTTATGCATTTTAATCTTTGCTGGTGAGCAAGGAGCGTTAATCTTCATCTGGATGCTACAGATCGATTTCACTGAAGGCGACCCTTCAGAGAAAGTGAGCCTGGTTGGCTGTGACCCTGCTGACGTATCGGTCTATGTAGGTACAAAGTAAGAGCAATCCCGAGCGCTTCATGTCCTTTGAAGATTTAGCCTTCCTGGATTTCGGCCTGATTAGTGGGCAGGACGTAATCACATCCTCACGTAAGAAACACACATGCAGCCAATCAAAAGTTGGAACAGCATTCTCAATGTGCTCCTTAGTACAAGCTATTCGCATCCCAGTAGGTGATGTAACACTCGGTAACTTAACATATACAGAAAAAGTTGCAAAACCAACGTTTTGATTATTTGAAGGAGTGATTATTTGAAGGAGTATTTGGAGAGAATGTTCTGTTTACGATACACAGAACATTCTCTAAAGGATGTCCTGACTGGAATTCTATAAATCTACGTCAGTCAGTGGATTAGTGTAAGCTTGCCCAAGCCGCATATATGGAGTGGTGCGTGTGCAAGGTCCGGAGTCCTCGATCCATTTTTTGGTCCCCACAGCTTTAAGGCATCTTCTTCAGAGCATCAAGTTCAATGATTGAGACAATGGTTACGATTGCTCGGCATCCAGTCGACCATCTATGTTGGGCGAGCCCGATCGACCTTGTGGCAGTAACGGCGCCCCATTACCACTAGACAATTCCTCTTCAGGAATCAGGTCGGGTGTGGGACAACATCAGCAGTACGCAGAGGATTGGAGCGGACCACAACAGACGTGATGCCACGATAATACAGCTCGCGTGGTATGGAGTTCGGACAACAAGGAGTGGCTACCTACTTTGGCGCGCAGAGATGAAGTTGAAGGGATCCCGGACCGACGCACAACGCTCAAGGTGCAGCACCTGCGTCAATCAGGATTTCGCAGCGTAATACGTTTTCAGAGGTAGAGAAGGAGCAGAAGTGACCAGATAAATAGAGCCTAAGCTGTGGGTGTTGCGTAAGCTGACGATGTGCAGCCGCTCGATGAGCGACTGACGGCCACCCTGGTGCGCAACTACATCCGATGGAACTGTGTAATTACCATCCGATGGAACTATCTCGAAGGCACCCAACGTCACCTTCAGGCAATGTTCCAGTGCACTTTTGCGTTTAGATCATTTTTGCCATCTTACGCAGCGTGTCATTCATTCATCTACAAGGCGAGGACCACGATCCACGGAAGTGACTGTACTGTTTGTCTTCAAACGCTATTTGAGCTATGTGGGGTGCGACGTCGATCCGGTCGCGTTGTTATGATGTCCCAGTGTCATAGCTGAAGGCAGAACTCCATGTAATTCTAGGGCAATTTGTGCTGGGATCTATTGCAGTATATCCTAGGAAAAACTCCTCAAGGCAAATGCGCACGTTTGAAGGGAGAGTATTTTTGTAGGCGCCTTCAGCTATTTTTGGTGTAGTATATTTTCTAGCCATCC
>MU911953.1:0-31826 GCA_036418165.1 Cooperia oncophora | reverse complement strand
AGCAGAGGCCAAGCACAAAAATCCTCAAAGGTCTAGAGATGAATAAAGGGATTGGAAAATAGACGAAGGTGAGAAACGGGTCGGGCGTTGAAATAAGGCAGAGTCACCCCCGGAGAGGAACGTGTACAGCGACAGGGGCATTGCTCGCTCCAGAAACTTCATCAATGTTCCGAAACATTGGGAAGCGCTCTTGAGGAAGGGGCAAACTTCCGTGAAGGCGATCTTATGTACGCTGGATGTACCAGATGTCTGCCAAGACCCAACTACAGCAGGCGGAGCGTGTTCCTTAGCAAATGGTTACCATTACTCAAATTTATGGTTTTGGGCGGATCGCTGTTCGAACTATATATACTAGAGATGAAACGGTAAAGTTCGATAGTTTCTGAAAAATTTTTTTACAAACGGCGAAGCCGGGCGTTCCGACTGGCCCTCACAGGTAAACTCTGGCGCGATACCACTTCACACGCGAAAGCAGGATCGCAGGCGATTCGACTGGTCCTCACAGGTAAACTCTAGCGCGATACCCACTTCACATGCGGAAGGAGGATCGCCCGGCTTCGCGGGGCGATCCGACTGGTGGTTTAAAATGCTGTATTTGAAGATCCTGTCGAGCCAAACGTTACTAAAGGATCAGAGTAACTTTATTAAGCATGTTTACTCCCTTTACGGCAAGATATACCGCTCGCGGGTAGATGGTGACCTGATCTTTGGAAGACTTGCTCGACTCCTCAATACAAGGTGACAGTGGTTCAAACCAGAAGATCTCACAAAAAGCGAAAAGTGCAGCTAAATGCGGCATGTAGCTGACAAAACATAATCATCTGTAGTGATCGATCAAACCTCAGAAACAAGACATCCGCAGGGATTTCTTGCTCGTTGGAGACATGAACAAAGTCGCCGACCAGAATATGCTTCCAGTACATCTTTCGAAACAAATGACGCTCCCTGAAACATTTCAGTGAGTGACTCCATGAGTTCAAGTGTAGTAGCGAGTATATGAAGCCAAAATAGCATTCGTGAGCCACCCAAACAAAAGGCAACCCAATGAGGACCTGAGGACAGGAAACCCACAGGCGGCGCGTTTAGAGCGATATCGCAGCAATGCCACAGTTAAGGACTGGACAAGAATCAGCTCCTGTATCACTAGGCATCGATGGTAACGTAACGTTGATAGTTCACAAACTTGTCTGTCCCTAATATTAGGTTGTCCGGAAAGTTCTCAGCGTTTTGTGCACCTATTCTTTGTACCGTGATCCCTCAGACTGGCCATCCGTAATTGCGTACTTCACTGGGACGCGACGGCGGCTGCAGTAGGAGTGGCGATCGATGCTGCATGATCAGCTAATTTCAGCGATTAATTTTTCTATTTTAGCCTGTTATTCTGCTAACTAGACGCCAAAATGGAAAGGTGAGCTCATATTATTTACTAATTTGAGGTTTTATTGTATATTTTGCTTTCAATCGCTATTTGACTGCAGTGACGGTGATTTTACCCACTTTTTGATTTTTTAGGTTTTTCTGTTTGTGCTTTGAATGTTGGACTGTTCTCCATAGCAGTGTCGTTATGTGTCCCCATTAGTACAAAAAAAAAACTAAACAAAATCAAAAAGTGGGCAAAAACATCGTTACTGCAGTTAAATAGCGACTAAAAGCAAAGTATACAATAAGACCTTAAATTAGAGTGAATATTATGAACTCACCTTTTCTTTTTGGCGTCTAGTTAGCAGAATAACAGGCAAAATAGAATCAATCGCTGAAATCAGCTGATCATGCAGCATCGATCGCCCTGCAGCCGCCGTCGCGTCTCAGTGAAGTACGCAATTACGGATAGCCAGTCTGAGGGATCACGACTGTACATTCACTGCTGATCAAGAACTCATTCTGCCTTGATTCTCAGTAGCACATCCTGTAGAGAATTTTTTGCGCTATCTGATGGTATAATTGCCGTTTCACCATTGCTTGATTAACCCCCTTTTTTCGAGGTTTTTTCAAGCATGTGAAAAGAGCACTTCGGACGAATTTTTTCTTCGACTATAAATTGGGGCAATCCGCAATCGAAACAGGTCAATAAATTAACCAGGTGTGGGGGCCCAATAGTGCTAGAGAAAGCACTGTGCGGCAATGGCTCAACAAATTTCGTTCTGGAGATTTTAGCCTTGAAGATGAACCTCGTAGCGGTCGACCTAAAGTAAAATCTGACGAGGATTTTAGGGGGATTTTGGAGGCTGACCCATCCCAAACAGTTTGAGAGATAGCAGAAGAGCTATGTGTTGCAGATGTCCACTGTTGCAGATGGTCTGGAACGCACTGGGAAGGTGAAAAAACTCGACAATTGGGTGCCCCCTAACCGGAGTGACCGGCAGAAATCGGCACGTCTCGAGGTTCCTTCTGCATTGCTTTTGCGCAGCAGAAACGACCTGTTTTTGGACCGAATTGTCACCTGTGATGAAATATGGATCATGTATGATAACAGGAGACGGCACCAGGCCGAACCATCACAGCAGATCCCTACGTGCGGGCGACGTATTGTACCGAAAATTTTGTCAGATGCAGCCAATACTTATCAAAAGAAAGGGTCCGATTCTTTTGCCTGACAACGCCCGCCCGCACGTTTCACAAATCACTACCATAAATTGAACGAATTGCGGGGTTGAAGTTCACGGCTCACCGCCATATTCTTCAGACATTTCGCCAGCCGACTATCACCTTTTCTAACATTTTCAGAACTCCCTTGCTGGAAAATACTTCATCAATCAGGACCAGGCAAAAAAGCCTTCGTGGATTTCGTGAATTTTCGACCACCCAGTTTTTTTCTTTGATGAGATTTCTCGACTGCTATCACATTGGCAAAAGTGTGCTGATTCGAATGGTGCCTATTTCGATTAAATCCGATGAGTATTAAAAAGTTACGATCGTTTAAAGAGAAACACCTAAAACGCTGAGAACTTTCCGGACAACCTAATACCACCATACCCGCCCTAGATGTTCGAAAAAACAAAAAACGATGCTCAGCGTTTCTTTTTCGTTTTTTTTTTGCTACGGCTCAGTTTCTGTTCACTTTTTCGATATAGAAGTCTATATCGTTGGGTTCACCTCGTCGAGATCCGCATGATGTCGTTCAAGAAAGCTTGAAAAGTCCAATTTTTGAGTCTTCATTCCATCGCAATACCTTATTAGCGAGCCCAGTGGAGCACTTTTATGAGTTCTCGTCGGCATAACCGAAAATGCTGCGAATGATATGATACATGGTTGAGTGATAGTACATCATTTAGAGGGGGTACGTAGTAAGGCTCGGTTGTTTATGGTAATAAGCTCATGAGATTCGGGGCTCACCTGTACCCGTGGAATGTATCTTGCATCCCCATTACGTTTTCGAAAGCTATGGCTGCACGCTTGAGCTGCAGAAAGACTTCTAGGCTTGCCAGCCGCTTCTGTCTATACTTTCGACTTCGGAAAGGAAACTCCTCGCTGGATTGGATGAAATGCGATCTCTCAGCCTGAGGTGTAATACGGCCTGCCCCATCGCCGTGCTGATTCCTTTCAATCAGTGGCTGATCCTCGTATAAAACTCGGAAGCTTCAACATCCTTCTTCACGCTTGCTTCAACATTCTTCTTCACGTCTTAATATTCTGGTCATTTCCAAGTACAATAAACTGACGAAAATAAGCACAAATGTTGACGAACTCTACCTGCTTCTAGCGACTAACTAGATGTTACTACAATTCTCCAGCATCCTGACAGGGAATCACAAAAATGCTTCCTCATCACTCTCACCCCTCTCCGCCCTTCCCCCCCCCCCCAACGAGCAATAACCGCTCCTTGGCTTCGGAGTGCCTTCGCGCCTCTTTGCCGTCGCGGCGATGACACCTAACACGCGCAAGGTACGCTCTGCTTGATAGTTTTCCTCATAGAGCCTAAGAACCCTACGTTAACAAGCTTTTAGGAAGCAGGAAACATTTTTTCGACTAACACATGCTCTCTACCGGAATGCTAAAATCGACGACTTAGGTGAGTTATACAATACTAGGCTGACCCATCGGTGAGGAGGGTTTCCTAGCATAGCAATTTTTGTGAAATTTGATAAAAAAGTCTGCGAAAAGGCGGGTCCCGATACAGCCACGAACCGCCAAAAAATTTCCCAGAACATTACCGCCGTCGAGGTATGGTGGTGGTAATGGAAGGGGAAGGAGCGAGGTGGAGCACGGTGCTCTCGGAAAGAAAGAAACAAACAAACAAAGCACTACACACCCACGTCCCTTCCTCTGATGGGTTCACCCGATGCTGACGGGGCTGCTCGGTGAAGCGTTCACTTCGAATGCGTAAAACACAATCATTTGTCATTCGGCTTCGAATGCGCAGTGACGCTATATAGTGGGGAGTAACGAAGAACTAAATAAAAGGGTCAAAAACCAGCATAGAGGCCTTTGTTAACAAACGATAACTCTGAAAAGATCCTACTAATTTGGAAATTCTCGAGATGAGAGAAAAATCTTTTCGCTCACCTGTAGCCTCAGAAGGATATCTAAGCCGGAATATGTGCCGCAGTTCTTCCCAGCTTCTCAGTCCCAGCATGATGGAGAATGGCAATCGCAAGTATATGTTCAAGCCTTTATAGTAGCGTCCTTTGTTCCCGGCAGCCGCTGCGGTTTCCTTGCACAGCATATGCTACGCTTCCTCCGCATCAGTTTTTCTTCAAGTGAAACCATGTACTCGAATGGACTGGTCAAGTACATACCAAATCCTGTCTTATGTAGCAGTGGAGGGATACTAACACGGTCACTCCGGCCCTGCAGACTGATACTGGATCCCCCACACGATGCTTAATTAGGCAAGAGTCGTTCCATTTACCCTTATTAAAGACAACTGTGCACTCATTCCAAGGACGGTTCTCTCCAAGTGCGAGGAGACCTGGTTGCAGCTTCACAATTGCGACATTTCTGGCACTTGGCGCTTTCATCTCCTATACTCTACGACGAAACCTCCGTGTTGTCTTTCACGCAACCATCGCCGCCAAGCGAGTCCCGACGACGGGACGTTGGCGGCGGGTCAGCATGGGAACGGGGAGCTACGCGAAGCGTGTCGCGTAGCGTTCATGCTGACTCCGCCGGCTGGGGAGGTTTCTCCCCGCTCCGGCTTTCGTTTCGTGTTTGATCAGTCGTGTCGCAATTAGTTCAGCATATGTCTCTGAACTATGTTTTTCAACCTATTTCGTTGTAAGTAAGGAGTTAAGTGCTATTTTTCATGTCTAAGAGTTCCATCCCAGTTGATGCAGAAAGTAACATTCAAGGTGTTGTAGTACCGTACCAGCCTGACCATTCTAATTGGTTCCGTCAATCAGCTCATTCTAGCTAATTCAAGCGGTCTTTGCTGGCTGAAGATTATTTGATTTATTAGACTTGAACCGTATCAGGTTCGGGAGCATTCGCAGCTCCGTTGATGTCGCAATGTTCTCAAGCGTTGATTTCGCAATACCGTACATGTCATAATGTTCATGACTTCGAGATTATGCCTCACTGTCGCAGCGGTATCCCAGGTTATACTATTCTGCTGCACAGTTACAGTTCGCCAATTTCGCAATCCCTCATATCCATCGGGATATATTTTCCAGCAGTGGTGTTACATTAGCCGCCTTATTCGTACAGCATTCTGGAGGGTTAACCTGTTCCTTTCTAAAGTTTTGCGGCAACTTATGTCTAATATCTAGTCGCTATTGACATTCGCAAATGATGGCAGTCCATCTGTTTCGGCATATGATAATTGGGGTGAGAGTCATGGGAAGTGTGAGTCCTCATGTTGTCCACGCTGAGATGGTTTGGTCAGGTTAAGATCTGAACGGAGACACGCGTGTGAGCGCTTCTCGTGGCCTGTCCTATAAAACTTTACGATGATCCCGCGTGGGATACTCAAGTGCTGATTAGGTCTACTTCCATAAGCAGGTGGGAAAAAAATAAAAAAAGGCAGCCGCGAAAGCTAGTTTCCGCACAGAAATGCGAGAAACCCGTTTGGGTTATAGGGCAAGTCGAGAACTGAGAGTGTTCATGATAAACGGTGTATAAATACATTCTGGTAGTGATATGAGGTCAAGGGCCGCGAGGGCCAACTCCGCACAGCTATGCGAGGAACTCGTTTGGGTTATAAGGCGTTACTAGAGCCGAAAACTATGAGCTTTTATATGTTGTAAATTCATTCTGAAAAGTAGTGGAATGAGTCTAAGGGACGCGAGGGCCAATTCCGCACAGCTATGCGAGGAACTCGTTTGGGTTATAAGGCGTAGCCGGAAACTGAGTTTTTACATGGACGGTTTGTAAATTCATTCTGATAAGTGGTGATATGAGGTCAAGGGGCGCGAGGGCCAACTCCGCACAGCTATGCGAGGAGCTCGTTTGGGTTATAAGGCGTTACTAGAGCCGAAAACTATGAGTTTTTATATGTTGTAAATTCTCTGATAAGTAGTGGGATGAGTTCAAGGGCCGCGAGGGCCAATTCCGCACAGCTATGCGAGGAGCTCGTTTGGGTTATAAGGCGTTACTAGAGCCGAAAACTATGAGTTTTTATATGTTGTAAATTCTCTGATAAGTAGTGGGATGAGTTCAAGGGCCGCGAGGGCCAATTCCGCACAGCTATGCGAGGAACTCGTTTGGGTTATAAGGAAACTATGAGTTTTTACATGAACGGTTTGTAAATTCATTCTGATAAGTAGTGATATGAGGTCAAGGGCCGCGAGGGCCAGCTCCGCACAGCTATGCGAGGAACTCGTTTGGGTTATAAGGCGTAGCCGGAAACTGAGTTTTTACATGGACGGTTTGTAAATTCATTCTGATAAGTGGTGATATGAGGTCAAGGGCCCCGAGGGCCAATTCCACAGCTATGCGAGGAACTCGTTTGGGTTATAAGGCGTTATCAGAGTCGAAAACTGAGTTTTGATAATGAACGGTGTATAAATTCAATTTGGTAAGTAGTGAGATAAGGTTAAGATCCGCGAGGGCCCGATTCCGCACAGCTATGCGAAGAATCCGCGTGGGTTAGCCTGCGTCACCAAAACCGAGACATTTGAGTTTCCTATACGTCTACTTCGATAGTAGTCGTATACAAGTTGTCGTAAAAACGGCCGGGACGACCAATTCCCGCACAGGTATGCGAAGAACCCGAGTGGGTTGTCCGTTAAGATAAAAGCGCTGTAAGGGAAAATCCCGCACAGATATGCGAGGTACTCGGGTGGGGAGTTACCACAGCTGAGAACTAACATTTTTTGTATACGTCTACCATGAGGAGCAGTCGTAAGAGTGGCCGCGAGGGCCAATACCGCACATGTGTGCGAAGAACCAGAGTGGGTTATCCGGCGTTAGCATGGCCCAAATCTATGAGTTTTGTATACGACCGCAATGATAAGTAGTGGTGAAAACGGCCGTGACAGCCAAGTTCCACAGCTATGTGAACAGTAGTTATTCAGTTTCAGATCATTCTGTCGTGCATTAACTGTACTACCTCACGTTTATGCGGTCGCGCGGTACTAATGTATAAAGTGACAGGACGTGCAGCTCCTAGATATCAGTTTTTCGCAATTCATGTCATCTACAGCCGTAATTGCAACTACTGGACTATTGTGCGAAGTGTGAAGAGCACGTTTTGGGACCCAGATCCAAAGGATTTGGGTCCCAAAACGATTTTTTTGGGATTTGGTTAGCCAAGAGCTGTCTGCATTACAAAATAAGGACTTATTCCATAACCCTAGGCAGGTGAGGCAGCACCTGTTGTTTCAGTGTAAAGTGTTTGCAATCTGCAAAGAAAAAGATGGTAAGGTAAAAAGAAAAGGTGGAGATATCGTTAGAACACAATTCAAAAGGAATCCTCTTCGATCAGACTGAACTCATAGGCGAGAATTCATATGTAATTTTTCGCGCTTTCTTCGGGCGCAGAAACGCCCCGCTCACAAAGATGGTCTTGACTGTGAAGATAGGCATTCTCCCTATGGTTATCTTGCAGTGCGCCGCCGATCTGGCCTGCAGAAATTCTACGTCTTCCCCGTTGTCTGACCCCCTCCGAGCTTCAAACTTTCCGTGTGTTGGTTGCGTGAAAGACAAAACGGAGGTTTCGTCGTAGAGTATAGGAGATGAAAATGGAGTTTTGTATTCACGCAACCATCGCCGCCAAGGCGAGTTCCGACGACGGGACGTTGGAGGCGGGTCAGCATGGGAACAGGGAGCTACGCGAAGCGTGTCGCGTAGCGTTCATGCTGACTCCGCCGGCTGGGGAGGTTTCTCCCCATTCCGGCCTTCGTTTCGTGTTTGTCCCCACCGGCCCGCCCTAGAAACGGGTACGAAACGAACAAATGGACCTAACTGGCATCTGGTTATTAGCTGACAAGTTCAGACAGGGTCAGTCTGCCCCATCTGTGGACAGGCATGCATTATCATGAACCCTTTATGCGAACTGTTTGAACGAGTTGATTATTTCAGCTATTAGTACGGAGCAAGTAATCCGTCCAGAGAAAGGTTATTGTAAGAACTTGAAAGGAGGCGGTGATACTGGAAACAGAGAGGGAGAGGAAAAGATTGTGGTATTGGAATAACTTTTTCTGTGGTTCAGTCCGAAGGGACATAATCTTGCATAGAAGGCGTGAATCGCCCCAATATACAGTCGTCATCCTTGCACTTGATAGTCAATGTCAGTGCGGCAGCGTGCGGCGCGGTCGCCCGCACCCGCACTGCACCAATCGTTGAACCAGGAAAATGACGATTACTGTTTATTATACTCCTTCGTGTTACTCGTTTTCTATCACTTTTTGTCGCATACGCGTTTCAACGAAAAGGCTGAGAAGGCTTCAAACAGTGTGCACGCTCCTTCTCGCCGACACGCCCCTATCAAGTGCAATCATGACGACTGTACGTAGTTGCATCGTTTCATGTTATTTGTACTTGGGTTTCTACAAGTACGACAAACTATTTGTGCCAGTTCAAAAGAGCCCCTTCACTCAAGTATCAAGGAATATAGACATACAAGAAGCCAGGCTACCTAATTTTATGCATTTTAATCTTTGCTGGTGAGCAAGGAGCGTTAATCTTCATCTGGATGCTACAGATCGATTTCACTGAAGGCGACCCTTCAGAGAAAGTGAGCCTGGTTGGCTGTGACCCTGCTGACGTATCGGTCTATGTAGGTACAAAGTAAGAGCAATCCCGAGCGCTTCATGTCCTTTGAAGATTTAGCCTTCCTGGATTTCGGCCTGATTAGTGGGCAGGACGTAATTACATCCTCACGTAAGAAACACAAATGCAGCCAATCAAAAGTTGGAACAGCATTCTCAATGTGCTCCTTAGTACAAGCTATTCGCATCCCAGTAGGTGATGTAACACTCGGTAACTTAACATATACAGAAAAAGTTGCAAAACCAACGTTTTGATTATTTGAAGGAGTGATTATTTGAAGGAGTATTTGGAGAGAATGTTCTGTTTACGATACACAGAACATTCTCTAAAGGATGTCCTGACTGGAATTCTATAAATCTACGTCAGTCAGTGGATTAGTGTAAGCTTGCCCAAGCCGCATATATGGAGTGGTGCGTGTGCAAGGTCCGGAGTCCTCGATCATTTTGGTAAGCTTTAAAGGCATTCTTCTTCAGAGCATCAAGTTCAATGATTAGGACAATGGGTCGATCTGCTCGCTCCAGTCACCACTCTATGTTGGCACCCAGGTCGACCCTTGGCAGTAAGCGCCCCATACCCCTAGACAATTCTTTCAGAATCAGGTCGGGGTGTGCTTGGACAACATCAGCAGTACGCAGAGGATTGGAGCGGACCACAACAGACGTGATGCCACGATAATACAGCTCGCGTGGTATGGAGTTCGGACAACAAGGAGTGGCTACCTACTTTGGCGCGCAGAGATGAAGTTGAAGGGATCCCGGACCGACGCACAACGCTCAAGGTGCAGCACCTGCGTCAATCAGGATTTCGCAGCGTAATACGTTTTCAGAGGTAGAGAAGGAGCAGAAGTGACCAGATAAATAGAGCCCTAAGCTGTGGTTTGTAACTGACGATGTGGCAGCGCTCGATGAGCCCGTAGACGCCACCCTGGGTGCAACTACCATCCGATGGAACTGTGTAATTACCATCCGATGGAACTATCTCGAAGGCACCCAACGTCACCTTCAGGCAATGTTCCAGTGCACTTTTGCGTTTAGATCATTTTGCCTTCTTGCAGCGTGAACCCATTCATCTACAAGGCGAGGACCACGATCCACGGAAGTGACTGTACTGTTTGTCTTCAAACGCTATTTGAGCTATGTGGGGTGCGACGTCGATCCGGTCGCGTTGTGTATGATGTCCAGTGTCATAGCTGAAGGCAGAACTCCATGTAATTCTAGGGCAATTTGTGCTGGGATCTATTGCAGTATATCCTAGGAAAAACTCCTCAAGGCAAATGCGCACGTTTGAAGGGAGAGTATTTTTGTAGGCGCCTTCAGCTATTTTTGGTGTAGTATATTTTCTAGCCATCCCGTACATCTAGTTCGCTGCGGACGGTTGGGCGTGTCAGGCAGGATGAGTGTGTCACGCCGTCAAAGCCGTTCTTTGCCTTCTTGCTAGAGACGCATGAGACAGAAGTGGTAAAAAGCGAGTAATAGGAAGGATGTGATACAGTCATATCGCTTGTTCGCTTTAATGACTGATGGAGAACAGGTTTGGCACCGTGCCAAACCCATCCCGCCTGACACGCCCAACCGTCCGCAGCGAACTACATATACCAAATAAAGAGGCCTATTCGGTGTTAAACAGACTGATGTCAGAGTAACATACCGATCCCATACATGGCATGTCTTTGAATTGATTTTGTTGTCGTAGCGCCAGCGTCTGAAATCTTCAAATCCGTCCTGTAACAATTGAACATCATTCGAATTTCGAAATTCCTGAACTCTACTTGGAAATGATATTTGAGGTGGTATTTGAAGTGAAGACATGGTCATGAAAGAAAAAAGTTTCCGGAAAATTTAAAACATTAAGGGGAAAGAATATGGAAGGACCTGGCGCTCGCGTAGCCGGGGGTGGAAAGGGGAGCGGGGGGGGGAGGGGCGTGATTGTCATTTGACTGTCATCATCCGTCATCCTGTGCTGGACAACAAATTTATTGGATGAATGGAGTGCAGCTAAAGGCCTCACACCAAGACCGTTTGATAACACTTCAGGAACACTCTTTACAAAACAGGACCGTATTACGATAGTGGTCAAGATCCCAGCACTACAAAGCGATGGTAAGAAGAAGTGAAGAAAAATCAAAAAGAAAACATGCAAAACGCCCAATAAGAGTTTCCCGAATAGCGGTTGTACGTGCTTGAGGCGAAAAGAAGGAGTGGTTGCACGAGTTCTCACTTGTTGGTTTCAGCTGTTTTCCTTTACCACCTCACTCTCACCACACGACGTGGAGTGAAGCAGCGAACAACCGCACCATCAGGCAACCATTAGAAATGAAGTTGGGCGTCGTGGTCGCCAGGGGGACGGGGCGGTCGACTCTTTACTAGCGACAAGCCCTATCCTCTCGCCTTTCTGAGATGCAAAACTAGTCCATACTGCATCCTGATGGGGAGGGTATGATTCTAGAAAGGACGTTGGAACATCAAGTGAACGTGGGCGCTGTCTTTAAAGCACTTTCGATTCGCGAAAGGGCGAATCGCTCTGTGGTTGTGGACCGCGCCTCCTTGTGTAACGGAGGGGATTTCGTAGATTGTCTCTTACAAAGTTGTAAGTTGACCCCAAGAGCATAAGCTTCACAGCATAGGAATGTACACCGTAATAAATATTAGCCATAACTCTATCACGTTGTCTTCCAGGCCAACAGGATTCAGAACGCCTAGTCTAAAATAATGGCCTATGCGACAGTGTTGAGGAATAGGAAACACAACACAGAATTTGAACACACTAGTCTACGAACCTTCACAAGCGTAGTGCACAGGACGAAGCTAATTGGAATCAGTCCGAGGAATTTCGTGTACGCGCCGAACAATGGGCAAAAGTTCAGAACTAAATGTGAAAGCACTCGGAGGGTTGCAGCTCAATTTCTATCAATACCAAACGTACCTGCAATAAACAAAAAGTACATGTTGGCATATTTAGAAGTCATCTGATGGAGAATATTGAAGGGTATGAATGTGAGCAGACTATATTTGGTCGTTGTGATAGCGTTGTCAGTGAATTTGTGAAAATTACTGAGATCATAGCGAGGTTCATCAAACATGTGATTTGGCTGGATCATACGTGACCTGGAACACGGTGATTTTAGGGTAGCGAGGTTTATATTGATGTGAAAACAAAAGTTGAATGCATAGCATTGTTGCTTAAAGGTACGCGGAGCGCCCACCTAGAAGGGTGACAATGCGGGAAGAAGAATGCTGGGCGCGTCCTGGCATTGGGGGGAGGGAGTTTTTCGAGCTTGGTTTAATACCGATTTCCGTCCTCCAGTACGACCTCTTTCTCATAAGCTATTTACTTTTCATGAAATATTCACACATTTCGCGTTTGAGCAGGGGTGGGGTAGGCACCACCAATTAATGATAGGGAATGGCAGTGCGTGCTGAAATTCTGCCTTGATGTACGACTGCAAGAGTAGGAGAGTAAGGAGAGCCAAGAGATCCTCCATAACTCCGCCAGCACACCACACTACAGGCACGCTACATGCAGTGCCCTCTCTTCCGGTTTGGTCCGGTTCTCTACACTAGCCACGCACGCTCCGGCAGCTTGCCAAAATGTTTGCTGCGTGGCTTTGGTATTGATGCAAATACTGCGTGTTGCGGATAGCCTACCTAGCTCCACCTTCCAGCTTCATTTCAGCGCACGTTAAGGTGACGAACGTGGCACACTGCTCATCAGCTGCGGGCCTGTGTTCCTCGCAAATGGCAAGGATCCACCTGCCAGATAGCGTACAGCACTCTTGGGCCCACATAGTACTCGTGATGATATACAGCCAAAACGTGGAAGCTCAGGTGGGACTGAAGCCCAGCGGCAGCAACATTTTCCACTTGTAGCCGGCTCAGGCCTTAATGGTGGGAAACACAACCACCACTGGACTCACATACACAAGGCCCCGTCGTTTTGCCGTGATATGGGCTGTGAAATCTACTACTACTTCTTGTCTGGAATCTAATTCTTAGGCTTAATTGACGGTTGCCTAAAAGGTAAAAGTCTATACATTAGATAATGCGAGCAGGTTAGCAGTCACAAAGGATTCGTAAAAGCGTTGTAAGGATCAGGGTTTTGCGATTAAGGATTGCCACTAAATGGTGGGCACAAACGTCCAAGTCACGATTCGGAGACAACTTGTGCATCTGGAAAAAGGTTAGCAGGGCGTTTCCCGGATGGAATGGAAACCTTTCTACCGCTGGATGCAACACGAGTTGAACCAGACAAACCTTAGGTTCTGGAACACCCAGAATAAGAAAAAAAAAGAGGAGGGGGGATGAGACCTTGGATTTCACATATTCTACAGTTTCATAACTTAACTCGACAGTTTACAGCGTGAAGATGTGTCGCTTACACGATGAGGGGGGGGGGGAGTGAGGAGGAGGGGGAGGGAGGGGGACACTCCTCAGAGGAGAGAAAGTCTAATGTTCGTCCTTTGTCTGTCTACATTACCTACATGAAGTGACCGATTTTATTTTTGATAAGCCATGTCATTTATTTGACATACTTGCTATGTTCAGCCGCCTAATGGGAGGAATGTCGAAAACCGGAGTGAGAGCGTTTCTCGGAAAGCAAAAATTTTTACATTGAAGGTGATCAAGTCCGCCTCCGAGGCGATGCCACTGCACCGTGGTGACACTAGCCGCTTAAAGGAAGTTGGCACGATAAATTATCCAAGACGAGTAGGACTAGTACGCCTGGCAGGACAGAATTTCGCGACCTTGAGCAGGCGCTGCATAATGCCTTTTCCAAGGAAGGTGCCCTTATAAGGGCCCTATCAATTCACAACGTACCGACCCAAACGATCGCCGCGCCCCCCGTCCACAAATGGACGACCGTTCGTGACGCTCGAAATGACTCATTTGCTAACAAGGAAAGGATGGTTGGTCGAAGTGGCCATTTAAGACAAGATGCATACACACTGATGCGTCTTCGGACGCTGATTTCAAATCTGCTTTCCATATCTGCTAAACGAAACGATTCTCTGAGCAGAGATATGCAGGAGGTTGTTGTACGGAGCACAATTGAGCTTGGCACACAAATGAGACGTGAGTTCTCAAAAATGCCCCCTGCACATCGGGAAAGCACTTCTGCGAGGCTAGGAGACCTGATTCTGCCAAAAAATTTTATTTCTGATGTGATAGAGCCATTCTGGAACACTCCTAGTGGAAACTCCTGATTGTTAGTTTCGGCAGCATTATTCGTTCCGTCGTGTGACGAGGCCAAACTGATTCCAGATGGCATGGAAGCCAAAAGTGGATGTCGTGGTTGTTAACAGGACCGTCAGTAACCAACAAGGACTAAGATTTAGCGAAGAACCTCCACTGCTCACAGAGATTTGAATCGGCGATAGTGCAGCAACCTTTGGGAATTGGCTGCCTATGGTTACTCCACTGTATCGAAAATAGGTCGAAATCTCAAATTTGGTTGAACACTTGTCTCTAGGGCTAATTTGGACTCCAGAGCACGAATATCACACTCGTTCGGCGTAAAAACGCTTGCCAAGTACGTTGCAGTTTTCTGCACACCCTGCCCCTCCAGAATGCGTACAAAACGTTTTCACGAATTATAACTGCAGTTTTGATTTCCTTGGCACTGAAGCACCTCTAATTTTAGATTCCAGCCAGTTTGGGCAATTTGGAGCACCTCATATACATGCTGGAAATGGGTGTGACCTGTCAAAAATCTGGCAAAAATTGTCCAGGAAATCGTATAGCAGATATGGAGGGCAGATTTGTAATCAGCGTCCAAGGGCCCATCGGGCAGTATACGTCTCATTTCAAATGGCCACTTCGACCAACCTTCCTTTCCTTGTAAGCAAATTATGAACAAGGGATTGGTTTGAAGTGGCAGTGATACTGCATGGATATATGAGTACATATATGCAGCGGTACTTTCTGTAGCGGTTAGTGGCAAGATGCCCATGGGAAACTCGTCCAAAATTGATCACTAACGCAGTGAGAATGGAGGCACTTTCTTCGCAGGATTTTGACCGTTTCACTCCGTTTTTTCACGATTTCCCCACTGTATAGCGCCTTACTAGCGAGGCAGGGATAGCCGAGTGGTTAAGAGTGTAGACTCATGTTCGCACTCTGAGCCACGTTCGATCCTCGCCGAGGCACAAACCTGCCTTGCGAAGATTGCAAAAATGGGGACGATACCAGCGTCAGGCCCAGTTGACAGGGCGGCTGATGGAGGAACCCGTCCCCGGAAGTGGCGCGCAGAACCCTCACCCGAGTTCTTTGGTCAGTATGCGAGGGCTACCGAGGGGTGAACGACCTCGGCCAAAGAAGCTAGTTCGAAGTGGGACCCTGAACGTGGGATCGCTTATCGGGAACTCTAATGAGGTTGCCGATCTCAAGAGACGCAGGAATATCCAAGTCCCATGCGTTCAGGAAACGCGATGGAAGGGTGCGAAGGCCCGCGAGATCGGAGGAGGTGTCAAACTCTTCTACAATGAAACACCAAAATGGCGTGTCCATAGCGGTGGCAGAATCCCTCGAAGACTGTATCTCCTGTGAACAGAATCAGTGATTGAATCATGGGAGTGAGAATGGACCCGAAGGAGGGGTAGTGGACAGCACTGACCGTGTAGGCACCACAATTCGGTTACTCCGAGTTGAAAAAGGATGAGTGCTACATGTCCCTGGACGAGGCCATAAGATCGGTTTCGGAAGATGACCACCTCACCATAGCTGGGGATTTGAATGGCCATGTGGGAAGTGACAGAAGGGGTCTAAGAAAGGGTGCACGGAGGTTAAGGAATGGGAGCAAGGAACGCTGAGGGAGAACGGATCCTTGACCTAGCTACAGCCCACGACTAAGCGATCTGCAGCACCTTTACGAAAAGGAAGACTCAGAAGATAACCTGCAGCTGTGGAGGGGGACAAACGGAAATCGATCATGCCCTGGTGAGAAGATCGTCACTCAAAACCGTCAAGGATATCAAGGTACTGTCTGGAAAAGAGCTGGGCCCTTAGCACAGGCCTCTCCTGGCAGACGCCATAGATCTTCCCATGAAGACGAGGGTGAGAACAGAGCGAAAAACTCGGTGGTGGAAAATGCGCAAGGTAGAAAAGGATAGCCTCCCGAAGAATACTGGAGGCTGGGCTCCCAGACACACTTGGGCCAGTCCAGGACACCTGACCTACGCAGTAGAGGTCATCTTACAGTGTTCAAAGGAAGATTTGAGAGAGACGTGACGTGACATTAGACGAGACAAGGCAGTGGTTCTGGAACGAGGAAGTCCAGAACGAGGAAGTCCAGGTAATCGTCAAGCAGAAGAAGGAAGCATACAAACGCTGGCAAAAAACACGGAGCTCAGAAGACTACGCTTTCTACAAGAGCTACAAGCGACTCGCTAAGGCAGCCGTTGCTAAAGCCAGGGATACGGGAATGGACGCCCTGTACAAGAAGCTGGAGGCCGAGAGGGGGGCAAGTTCGTCTTCCGGGTAGCCAAGGCTCGGCATCGCGGTGCTCAGGACATAAGGGTCGTGAAGACTGAGCAGCAGCGGGGCCCATACTCAGGAAACCAGCCGAAATTAGGAAGAGGTGGAAAGACTTCTGCGAGAGACTTAAGAACGAAGAGTTCCCCGCAAGGCTAGCCCACAGATAGAGGCAACAGCAGGTCCCATCACTACCTGGACAAAGGATGAAGCCCGCCGAGAGCTATGCAGAATGAAGGGTGGGGAAAGCAGTGGGTCCAGACGGGGTTCCGATAGAGGCAGGAAGGCCCTGGGAGAGCTTGGGGTAAGTTGGCTCACACACTTTCTAAACAACGTGACGGCTCAAGAAAGGATGCCGGATGCGTGGAGGAACAGCACAATCGTCCCAATCTTAAAACAGAAATGTGACGCGACGGAGTGCTCCAACTACCGCAGCATCAAGTTGACTCCCCATGCCATGGAGCTGTACGAGCGCCTGATCAACACACGGCTGAGAGAACTTGTCTCTGCTTCCTAGCCTTCCTGGGCCTTGAGAAGGCATTCGACCGCCTGCCTCGGCTTGCAGAGCGTTCAGAGAACGTAACGTTCCGGAGCACCTGTTTTAGTAAAGGACATGTACGACTAAAGCAGCTGTACGCACCCCTCATGGCTTCACAAAGGAGGTAAACATTACGGTTGGGGTCCACCAAGGATCAGCCCTCAGCCCGTTCGTCTTCCTCCTGACTCCAGATGTCATGGCGAAAGAACTCATGAAGGGACCACTGAAAACCATCCTCTATGCTGACGACATCCTCTGATAGCGGACAGCAGGAAAGATCTAGGACAAGGTGCAGCGGTGGCACTAAGTGCTCGCTGAGAATGGACTCCGGTTGAACGTGAAGAGTACCAAGTTCCTGAGCTCTAAAGATTGTACCGAACCTATGGTAGACCGTCACGGCGAGAGCATCGAAAGGGTCGAGGAATTCCAATACCTGGGGAGCGATCTAGCAGCTGATGGCAGCGTGGACCAGGCGGTGAGGACGCGAATCAGCGCAGCCTGGATGAAATGGAGGGAGTCCACTGGCATCGTGTACGACCGGCGGTGCTCGAGAACGCTCAAGGGCAAGGTGTACCGGGCTCCGATCCAGCTGAAGGCGCGAGAGCAGCGACTGCGATGGTATGGGCACGTTCTGAGGAGGCAGGAAGACCACCCAGTAAGGAAGGCATTGGAATACGAAGTAGACGGCAAGCGACCACGAGGAGCTCCAAAGAAAAGATGGAGGGACATAATCAAGAAGGACCTCACTGAAGTGAAAGCCACAGCAGAAGATGCAGTGGATCGGAACAAGTGGCGACGTCTAATAACAACAGCGGACCCTGCGACGGCGCGGGACAAACGCTGGGGAGAGAAGAACAGTGTAATGCACACAGTGAAACTTCAGGAAAGGCTAGGGAGAAGAAAAAGATAGCGCCCTACTAGCACTCTAGGCCGAGCACCAAATCATCGTGCCAACTGCTTTCAAAGGCAAAGCCCGCGGTCACTCGCCGTCACAGATAGTGGACTAGGGGTTTGTATACAGACGAGAAGATGCTGAGTAAGTGAAGAAGAAAGCAGAAAAAACATGGCCAACGGCCCTAGATACAACTTGTTCCAATCCCAGTTTATGCGTGCCTGTGGGTCAAAGGAGGTGGACCGCCAATGAAAAGGAGAGCACTGTAGCACACAGAGGCCAAAGTAGCGACCATCAATGGAAGGGGGCAGAGAGTGCCTCGAACTCCTTTTTGACCACTACGATCTGGCGGGTCGGCGGAGAGTTCTGGAAGGAGTTTCAAGAGGTTTTTTTAGACTCGTCTCCAGGAAGGATTGGCGGCGGTCCTCTCTCCGACCCCCTACGCCCTCTCCACCGTCTTCTACTCGTACCTTATTCCTACTACATTTTTCGCTGATGTTCTGTTATTGAACCAAAAAATTATTTATTGCCTGAGTGTGATTTTTTTCCGCCGATCGTGCTAACACCTTGAACAATCCAGCCGGGGGGCAATCATAACTCCACATGGGGCCGAACTGAAAGGTCTGAGCAAGCTAGAGTCATACCGGTGATTGGAGCAATCGCACGGCGTGAGGTGAGCTGCTACTCGTGAGTCAGGGCGAGTCAAAGTTAATCAAGGATTGGCCTACTGATCCCTGGCTAGAGTGGAGCCAAGGTTTTTTTGGTCAGTGCCAAAAGCGGAAAAGATATTCGATAGGCCAACTGTGTGCCGAGCGCGATTGGATTATCGGACGTGGAGAGAGTATAGAGTTAGCTATTGAAGTTGGTTACAGTCAAGTCGAAGTTGAATATCAGATCGTTGTATCGGTCGTAATCGGCACCTCTAGTACGTGTTTTTTTCGTGGTGACTGGAAGTGTTGAAGCGGCTAATTCTTCAGATTGTAATTAGTCATCATGGTTATTGACAAAATATGGATGACGAGATTGAGGAGCAAGACTTAAGGTCATCGGTGAGTACAGATAGTCATACTTTCCCATTTGAGCCAATAGTCAAAGAGTTGAAAGAGATAAGTTTTCTTTTGGAGCAACTTCCTAGGACTGTGGCTGACGAGATGAAAGATCACAAATGTCCGCTCGCTATAGAGACAGGCATATGGAAGTGGTTAGGAGGAAGATGGAGTAAGCTTGCTTTGGAGGAAAGTCCATAGCAAGCTAGAAGTTTTAGCAAATAGCTGCAGGAGAACGAATGTAATACATGGGAAAATTTGTGAAGTACTGGATCCAAGAGGGATCGAGTCGGAGGATGAGTGGGAGGATTACATAATTACTATGGAAAAAGATGGTGACATCTTGGCGACAATTGCAGTGTGCTGAGCACAAATACGTTGCAGGTTGTGAACGTGGTCAAGGACCTTAGGTCGAAGGCTGTGGAAGAGAATGTCGTCCGATTTGGAAATGGAAATGAGGGACGTAGTGAGTTTGCCAATATCAACTGCAGTAGGCCATTTCATTCTGATAGAGATCACGTGCTGTTGCAGGCACCAGCGACCCAGTGGACTGCAGCACGGTGCGAGCCCAGATGGAAACCCTGTGTGGAGAGCTCCTCGGCGGAAACAAGAGGGATACAAGGTCAGAGATTGACTATGGATATGCTTAGTTATTTCCAATCTTTTTCTTGCGTCGATCGTGGGGTGTACAAAGAGAAAGCCAATGAGAACTTCTCAGAGTTCATTTGAAGGTTTCGTAGGAAGTACCAAAGGGTTGTGACGAGTGACCATACTCTTATTGAGATACTTAGGGATGATCACTTAGGCGGTAGAGCCAAGTCCATGTTTCTTTCGCCGTCGGCGGAGATACGAAACAGAGGTTTCGAAGCAGCTGTTGCCGAGCTAGGAAACTTCCTAGCGGAAGATACAGTGGCCGGTAGGATGCGAGCTATCTCTGAGCTGCGCGAGTTGAGAATTCGCCCTCAACAGGATGTCGCTGACTTTTGTGTGGCCCTAGAAAAATTGGGAAGGAAGGCTAATCCTCACGGTAGCACTGAGGACAGTTCACTAGAGTTCGCACATATCCTCTTGTCTAACCTGAGAGACTGGCCGGAACATGTGCAGCTACTGAGTGCGCTTTATAGAACTAAGCCGGAGAAAGCCTATGAAGGGGTGAAACAATTAGCCCTTTCCATCGAGCACGGAGAGCGAGGGCGTACAAAGGCTGCAATGGTTTCGACAGAGTCAGCGCGACAGTTAGGAAGGAAACTGTTCCAAGACGAGAAGAGGGCGACCGAGAACCCGTAAAAGGGGCGTATGGTGAAGCAAGCTCTGCACGTAGAGCTCCTAAACAAAAAGTGCTCCCAAGGTATGTTAGTTGTAGTTAGTTAGTTTTAGTTTATAGTTGGTAGTTTTAGTAGTATGTTATGTTATGTAGGTAGTGTTTCAGTTTTTCAAGGTTTGAACAAGGAATGTCCTCAGAGACCCCATATGAAGTGGATCAGTGAGTGCCAGGGAAGCGAGAAAACCCCACCAAAGGACGGAATTTCACTTATCATACAGAAAGCGAGAAGTATGGGGGTCAGGATGAGTGGTGGTCCAGTCAAGACAGCACCGCTAGTCGGGAAGAGAATTCCACGCTCGGCAAGGCTGCTACAGACCGTACCCGCACTGTTGGATACGGGATCGATGATAAGTATAATTCCTGTAGGTGGGCTGGCTCCAGCAAGGGATAGAGGATTTGAAGTGGGTAGCCTTGAAGTCATAAATGGAGATCGTGTGCATGTGTACGACGCATCTAATAATAAAACGGAATTCCCAAGCGCCGTTAAAATTAGTGTCGAAATTGAAGGCGGCGAAGTAGCCTGGTAGCTTTCTACATAGCAGACAGTAGGGTCTATGAGATACTGTTGGGAACCAACTCGCCTAGCGACCTAGGAGTCAGTTTAAAGATTTCGGAGGATGATTCAGATGCCGAAAGTGCGAGGGCGCAGCATAAGCCAGTGACTGTGACAAAGAGGGCATATATCCCACCTCATGGGGCAAGGTTTGTGCCGGCGCATTGTGATGCTGGAGAACATGTGACGGAGGGCGTCATTTGGCCAAGAAGTTCTGAGTTGTGGTGTGTTCAAAATTAAAAATCAAGAGGTGGAGATCCCCGTGGTAAATTACAGAGATGAGCCGATGATTTTTGGTCGAGGTGAAGAAATTTGCTACTGGGGTACAGAAAAATGGAAGGAAAAATGGGAAGACTGCAACCCATGCATGTTAGAAGTACCGAATAGGACAAATGGAGAGTGGAGGATGGAGAAGAGCGGCGGGCCCTACTGGTGGAGCAGATCAAACGAAGTTCGAATGTAAACTGTTTGAGTGATGACATTATGGAAGTACTAGATGAATTCCCCTCGGCTTTTTCCGTGTCAGATATGGACCTGACCGGAACAGATAAGGTAGCCACGGACATAGACACTGGGGAGAACAGACCTATCAAGATGAAAACGCGACCCGTTCCATTAGCAGTGAGGAAGAAACTAAAGGAGTTACTGGCAGATTTGCAGAATCCAGGAATTATCGAGAACAGCAACTTCAAATGGGCATTCCCAATTGTATTAGTTGAGAAAAAAGGACGGTGGCCTGCGTTTATGTGTCGACTACAGAGAGTTGAAGTCGACTACAGAGAGTTGAACAAGTGAATCAAGCAGGACGCTTACCCACTGCCGACCCTAGACGCTATTTTGCAAAGCATGGCTGGGGAAAAAATGGTTTTCCACGCTGGATTTGTGCAGCAGATACTGGCAGATCCCCTATCGGAAATGGCAAAGGAGAAGTCCGCGTTCACAGCAACTGAAGGGTGTTTCAGTTTCGGGTTACGCCTTTTGGACTGAGCAAAGCCCAGCACTGTTTCAAAGGCTCATGGATATGGTTTTACAGAAGCTTATAGTGGCAGAAGTTTTATGCTACATAGACGCTTCGTAATCTGTACGGATTCACGGGAACGCCACATTGAATTGCTGCGCAAGGTGTGCGCGAAGCTTCAAGAAGCGGGTTTGCGACTAAAGGCGCAAAAGTGTGTCCTGCTGTAGGAACAAGTCAGCTTCTTAGGGCACATTATTGACTCAAAAGGGGTGCATGCGAATCCCAAGAAGGTGAAAGCGATTGCAGACTATCCAGCATCGAAAAATGTTAAGAGTTTCCGAACGTTCCTTGGAATGACGTCATTCTATCGCAAGTGTTGCTTGGGACTCTCGAAGGTAGTAGGATGTTTGTTCAATCTAACTTCGTTGAGGACCCCTTGGAAGTGGACGAACGAACATGAGGAGGCATTTGACAAGGTCAAGAAAATGATATCATCGGCACCAGTACTGATGCAGCCGGACATCGAAAAAGCCAGGGAGGGCTTACGTCCTTTCGTAAAATGTAGTGACGCATCAACATCGGCTTTGGGTGCTGTGTTGTCACAAGAAGGGGACGATAAGCTGTTGCACACCCCATCTATTAGGTTGGCGGGAAAGTTCTGTCACACTGTTTCAAAGTCGAAATGCTTGCCCATTACCTGAAGGGAGGTAACCGGTAATGTGAGTTCCTATACCTCGAAGAGTGATCTTTCTATTGCTGCTACTCGCCTGACTCGTGCTTCTTCTTCTTCTGCAATATGGACGAAAATTTATCCGCTGTCATCGGCACAAACCCCTCCAAGCGCTCCCTCAAACTCTTTCTCCTACGCCTTCTCTCCTACGCCAGAATGATAGCTACACATGCCAAAATAATGGAGCTGAATAAGGACGATGCCCTCGAATAAAGGATGATGCTAATGCTCCAAAGCGGGAGTCCTGCAGTTTTGGTGACGAAGTAAGGTTTGGGTTACCTGTGAATTCAGATGCGATGGAAGCTGTGGGTCGTGAAAGTGCTGGATGAAGTAGCTGCTTCTTCGGTCAATGCGTACGCAAAGGAGCTACGAGATCTGTTGCGTACCGTCGATCAGAGGAAAACATTTGTCCGCACAGTCCGCCCTCATCATGATAGTGCAGCGCACCCCTTCCAAAAAAGCTCAAGCCGTACCCCATACAATAAAGCTGGATGGCTTTCCCCTTGCACTGGCGTAGTAAAGACATCGCTCCTTCTTACTACGAGTTGCCTCCCGTAATCGGTCGCTACGTGGACGAGAAAATCTTCATAACCCAAGTTCACGTTGAGGCTGAGATGGTGTCCAACTTTGCGCCGTGCTTCCCTGCATTGTGAAGCGATGGCATCCATGAGATGCTCAAACACTGGCAAGGACGCCACAGGAACATCGCTGTACACCTTTGATCTTAGACGCCTCTCTATAAAAAGAAAGCCTAATTTGAAAAAAAGGTGACAGAACTTTCCCGCCAACCTAATAATTCGCCTCAAAAAGCCTGAGCAGAAAGGAAAAATGTTATCACGTGACGGATCTTGAGGCATTTGTAGTAATTTTTGCAGCCCGTAGGTTCCACATGTTCATATACGGTGTTCCGACAGTCGTACTGACAGACCACCAATTGCACCGCGCTCTTCAAGCGGAATAATGTGTCTGCACGAGTACTCAGATGGTCCTTGGAAATACAAAGGTATAAAATTGAGATAAAGTATGTGAAGGGTAAAACAAATGTAGTGGCTGATGCATTAAGTAGAGAAATGTCAGAATGGTCGAATCAGACGTCGTTAAGTGGGGTCGATGAAGCGGTGGTCAGTAGACTGCAGACGGAAAAAGACGCCAAATGCATGGCTGAGCTCAGACAAGACGCCGAGTTTGAAGACATAGTAAAGGACTTATGGGAAGGAAAGGTAGATAGCGCCAGGTCATGGACAGGATCCAAAGAGCCCGTGCGAATACCCGACTTTGTCATCGAAGACGGTGAATTGAAAGTAGATCGGAACGACGGAAGCCCAGTTTTCGTGATGCCCAAGCTCGCGAGGAGAAAGATTTTTGACGAAGCACACGCTGGTACAATTGCAGGGCAGTTCAGCGCGTACAAGCTCTACAACACGCTTGAAAAGGAAGTATTCTGGCCAAACATGTTATAGGACATTCGCAAATGGACGTGCGAATGCCAGCGCTGCTTTGTGCACAATCCAAGAGCACTAGTGCCACCACCACTCAAGCCAATAGTGACGATAAAACCGTACGAAATTGTTGCAGAAGACATACTGGAGCTTGGTGTAACAACCAGCGGTAATAGGTATGCCGTAACGGTCATCGACCACTTCTCCAAATTTGCGGCAGCTTATCCGGTAGCTGATAAATCGGCTGAAACGGTAGCAAAAGTGCTGTTTACGCGGTAGATAGCCGAAGGTTGTCGGTGGCCGAAGAAAATTCTGTCAGATAGAGGAGGAGAGTTTGAAAACAAGGTGATGGAAGAAAGGATTACGAAAATCGAGCACGTCTGCACCAAAGGATACAATATAAGGGAGAACGGACTCACGGAAAAGTTGAACGGCACAGTAGTAGCGATGCTCCGTCGTAGTAGCAGGACACCTACAGAATGGGATGTAAGACTGCCGTTCTGCCTCGTGGCGTATAGTATGACACCACATCGGTCAACAGGCGAAAGTCTCTACTTCGTGTTGCACGGTAAGGACCCAAATTTTCCCCTCGGCAATCATACCCCGGCATAAGCTGGTATGCAATGGACAAAAATGTTGAAGACTATAAAGCGCAATTGCAGACGGTAGCAGAATATCACGAGAGAATTCTGGAGTATAACAAGCGTGTAAGAGATCAGATGAAACTGGAGTATGATAGGAGGCAAAGAGTGAATGTGGAAAAACTGCTTAAGTAGGAGATCGCGTGTATTTGTTGGTCCCTAAAGAGAAAGCCTGCAAAAGCCCACACCCGGTATCCGAGTGGACGCGGCTATTCAGAGTACTAGAGACCAGCCAAAATTCTGCGCTGATAAGCAGAATCGGTGGGGACGAAGAGCCCATAAGAGTGCAATCTGACATGGTAAGAGTGGTACCAAATGATATTTCTGATGACCCTATCGACACAAGAACAAAAAGAGGAAAACGAGGTAGAGAACCGACAACAGTAGGAGTTCAGAACCTTAAAGTGTCGTATTTCAGTGGTGCGACGTTGCTCAGTCCGCTGGAAAGAGGACAGAGGACATCTGCAGTTCCTTTGCGGGATGGATGCTTCGAGGGAGCCACACTGAGAGACATTTCCGAACAATTTCCCTGCTGTAGCGGAGGAACCGATAGCGACGTTTTGGGAAGACTGGCTAGCCACCACCATTTTCAGGAGAACTGACGTCCAGACAGGAAAGAAGATAAAGATGCACCGAGAAGGCGTCGTATGTTACGAGTCAGACGCGCTCAAGGACGTCCTCAAGAACGACAGGTGCATCGATACTGATTTTCTCATGAACACGGAGAGGATCAAGCAGAACAGCTCGATTGGCGGACACTACTTTGATCAGTCATACGATGAGGCTTTGAAGGCGGCTCGCCAAGAACTATTGGAACACATCATTCAAGCGAGGCCTCAGAAAGAAGGACTGTTTGGATTCATCGCAGGCGAAGGAGCTCTGGCCTTGGGAAAGGACAGCCGCAGAGGAGATATCTTTGTCAAAATGGCCACGACATTCGAGCGTCTGCTGGAGGTCCTTGCTGAATGGACTGCATATCGAAGCTGGATGATTGATGATGATGATTGGATGAAGCCCGAAAATGGATGAAGAAAAGCTGAGAAAACGTTCGAAGATGGTAAAAGCACAAGTGATCAATGGCGGAAAAATCATCACGTTATGACCACTAGCCAGCGAAGCGAACATGACAAGGTGGCGCGAAATGATGGAGCGCCGTAGACAGCACTCCACAAAAGATTGATGATGGCAGTCAAATTTTCCTCACGTCTGGGTCTAAAATAATAGATGGCAAGCTGTACATGGAAGCAGGAGCACCCGGAGCCAGTGGGCAATTTTTCAGCAAGCATTTGGGGGGCGGTGTGCCCAAGCCTGGCAATATTGCCTGAATTGCCTGATTCTAGATTTACGACATCGAGGACGATGTCAACCCCGAGGGAGAGGGTGTGGGTCAAAGGAGGTGGACCAATGAAAGGGAGAGCACTGAAGCTCATAGAGGTCAAAATAGTGAACCACCAGTAGAAGGGGGTGAGAGTGCTTCGAACTCCTTTTTGACCACTACGATCTGACGGGCCCTGGCGGGAGAGTTCAGGAAGGAGTTCCAAGAGGTTTTTTTTAGACTCGTCTCCAGGAAGGATTGGCGGCGGTCCTCTCTCCGACCCCCTACGCCCTCTTCTCTTACCTCGTATCTTATTCCTACTGCATTTTTCGTTGATATTCTGTTACCTGATCTAAATAATAAATTATTTACTGCCTAAGTGTGATTTTTTTTCCACCGAACGTGCTCACACCTCGAACAATCTATCCGGGGCAATCATGACCCCACATGCCCAATTAACTCCATCTTCAACAAGGCGCCCTCATCCTTACAGCTGATTCCCCGATATGAACTCCATTGCCGTACAAAAGACGACTTTCGTGCTTTTTCGCCTGCAGCATCGTTTTTCCACTGAAAGGAGGACTTTGGAGGCGAAGTCACTGGAATTAAGAAGGCGTCACTGAACCTGTTTTGCGTTATAGCGCCCCTCCCTTACACTTTTTGCTGCGAAATCGGTACAGGATTGTTCGTCACAAACCACTTTACCCTCCCAACGCCCATTCTCGGAGCTTCGTACCTGATCGCAGACCGCGCCTTTAACCGCTCAGCAGTGCTCACACGGCAACTGCATTTCCAGTGGGCTTTGACAGATTTTTTTTGGAAGAGTAGCATTTTCATTTTGCTTACTCATGATCAGCATTTGAAGGCAGCTGGGATGATAAAACCCTAGGATTAATGCGCCTGGCAATTCCGTGCCCCCGAGCAGCACTGTGTAGCGACCTTTCCAATGATTGATATGAAGCGGCAGCGGGACTGCATGGATATGTGAGTGCATACATGCAGCCGTATCTACCGCAGAGGTTACTAACAAGCTGCCTTCGGGAAACTTGCCCGAAATTACTTCTTGAGTTTTTTGTCCGCTTCACCTCCTTTTTCGCCATTTTCCCCACTATCTAGCACCCTGCGAGCATTTTAGCTCGAGAACAAAATTATCGTGCCAAAGACCTTCAAACACTTTATCGATGCACCTATGTCTCCTTTTAAAACTCCATGGGGACTTGAAACCATCAGGGAACTTCTACCTTCATCACATGACACATCAAGGGTATTGATGAGGATTCGAAGTTCTGAGCTTTAAGAGATAAATGACAGTACTCTCTTATCAACCTGATACCTACTAACTTAAATGGAAGAAAGAGATTACTAGAATAGTAAAAGCATAATGAAAAACTCCGTATGGTGGAGGAAGAGCTTCAACTTACCCTTTCTCTCGGCTGCTACGACTTCGAAGAATTGTTATAGGATTGTGCAGTGGTGCAAATGGTGGCACCCACTGAGAAGATGACCGTTTATGCATGTGACGATCCATTCTCGATCTAAAAAGTTATCAGCCTTTTGAGTGTTACACTTCAAACGATCATAACTTCTGAATGTTAACACGTAAAAAAGGCTCCAAAATTCATTGCGAAAGACTCAAAAGATTCAAAAGAATCCAAAAGTTTTTCACAAAAATTTTTTAATGTTAAACTCCTTCTTCTTCGGATATTTCGGTGCCTAGCACCTTCTTCAGCGATCTGAAATACTACATTTAGCCGCCTGCACCCGAATTCTGAACCTTGCCTTCACTGGTGCCTCTGTTCTGGATCCTGACCTGGTCTGCTGCCTCCAGAATCCGCCAATATGCCGCCGCTGCTCCTTGCGAACGCCGCGCCTTCTAGTGGTGACTATGACCCTACCCGTTACCCTCCTTAAATAGTGAGGATGCCTAGTGAGCGCTTCTGCGTATGATATCACTGACCGCATGACCATTATCACGTAGTCAGTGAATCAACTGCAGCGCGTTACGTAGCTCACCCTACTATTCATTTCTGGGGAGAGCCTTCTTATTTCCAGTGCCTCCAATAGCTTTCTTTCCACTGGATTTTCTATGGAGCGGTGTAATACTGTAATGGTAAGCGCGGGAGGACCTTCGTGTGCATGCATTTTGGTGCGGTGTTTTGAGAGACTGCTATCCGGATACGAAGCTGGATTGTGTAGGGCCCTGCGATGTTCATCTAGTCGTTTGTAAAATGGCCTCTTTGTCTCTCCAGTGTACTTTTGCTCGCATCCTTGGCATTCTATCAAATATACCGTTCCCCTGAGTTGGCATATTTTTCTATCATTGCAGTATGTGCAGCCTCGTCCACATTTTTCCTCGTAAGGCCTGGAGTACCTGAGTAGTTTTCTAGGATTTGGTGGTGAACGGAGTATGAGACGTATGGGGAGTGGTGAGCCTTTAATTATGGTGTTAAATTTTAGCGCCGTACTCTCATTGAGGTATGGCATTACCAAGGGAATCCCATCCGGTGTCGAGTACGGTCTCCATGTGTTAACACGTGCATTGCCATTATGCCCGAGAATTCGATCCACCTTTGTATCTACTCCTTACGACCGCTGCGTACATGTCCGTTCCTTTGTCTTGATCAAATAGCGAACTACGTTCGCTTTCATATATGACGGGCGGTAACTTCTAGAGTGTAGTAATACATTTCTTGACGCCGGTTTCTTAAACCAGTACAGCTATTTGGTTCCGTGTTCAACCCTGACTTTAGTATACAGGAACGGGACATATCCCTCCTCATCTGGGTTCTCCACAGTAAACTTGATGTTTGGGTGTTGTGAGTTGAGGAGGAGAAGCGTCCTCCAGTTCTGCTGATGAGGAACCAGTGACGAAGACGTCATCAATGCACCTTTTGTAAAACAGTATTCGCGACGTTAGCGACCGACGTTCTATGCAGTCAAGAAACAGAATGGCTAGTAAGAGTGCGATTCGTAACCCCATGGCTAGCCCCGATGTTGCTTGTAGAACCTCCCGTCGAACTGGAATATGTTACACTCCAACGTTGCCTTGAACAATTCCCGCAGGTCTTCTTCTTCCAGGCCAAAAACGAAGATTTCCCTCCTGTGCTGGCTCCATAAGTTCATTACAGCATCATTATTTCGGACCATCCCACCGTCCGCGACATAAAGACCCGACCCATAATTTCTTCTTGCGTGCACCATCGTATAGAATCAGCTGGCTCCTTGTCAAGTTATTATCCCCTCTCCTCAGCCATGTATCATCGCATTTAGTCAATACAGGAGACTTCATGGCATCCCTCGACCAATGCCACATCCCAGCAGAAGCTAGCTATGCTAGCTTCGATGCTGTATCTTTGTACACAAATGTCAACACCTGGGATGCAATCGATGCTGTAATGAACTTATGGAACCAGCACAGGAGGGAAATCTTCGTTTTTGGCCTGGAAGAAGAAGACCTGCGGGAATTGTTCAAGGCAGCCTTGGAGTGTAACATATTCCATTTCGACAGCAGGTTCTACAAGCAACATCGGGGGCTAGCCATGGGGTTACGAATCGCACTCTTACTAGCCATTCTGTTTCTTAACTGCATAGAACGCCTGTCGCTAACGTCGGGAATACTGTTTTACAAAAGGTGCATTGATGACGTCTTCGTCATTGGTTCCTCATCACCATGGAAGGGACGCTTCTCCTCCTCAACTCACAAGACCCAAACATCAAGTTTACTGTGGAGAACCCAGATGAGGAGGGATATGTCCCGTTCCTGAATACTAAAGTCAGGATTGAACACGGAACCAAACAGCTGTACTGGTATAAGAAACCGGCGTCAAAAAAAGTATTACTACACTCTAGAAGTTACCGCCCGTCATATATGAAAGCGAACGTAGTTCGCTATTTGATCAAGACAAAGGAACGGACATGTACGCCGGTCGCAAGGAGTAGATACAAAGGTGGATCGAATTCTCGGGATACGGCGCTAAAAGTTAACATCATATTTAAAGGCTCACCACTCCCCATACGTCTCATATTCCGTCCACTACCAAATCTTGAAAAACTACTCAGGTCTCCAGGCCTTACGAGGAAAAATGTGGACGAGGAAGCTGCACATACTGTAATGATAAAATGCCAACTCAGGGGAACGGTATATTTGATAGAAAGCCAAGGATGCGGGCAAAAGTACATTGGAGAGACAAAGAGGCCACTTTACAAACGACCAGATGAACATCGCAGGGCCCTACACAATCCAGCTTCGTATCCGGATAGCAGTCTCTCAAAACACCGCACCAAAATGCATGTATGCATGCACACGAAGGTCCTCCCGCGCTTACCATTACAGTATTACACCGCTCCATAGAAAATCCAGTGGAAAGAAAGCTATTGGAGGCACTGGAAATAAGAAGGCTCTCCCCGGAAATGAATAGTAGGGTGAGCTACGTGACGCGCTGCAGTTGATTCACTGACTACGTGATAATAATGGAACGGTCAGTGATATCATACGCAGAAGCGCTCACTAGGCATCCTCACTATTTAAGGAGGGTAACGGGTAGGGTTATAGTCACCACTAGAAGGCGCGGCGTTCGCAAGGAGCAGCGGCGGCATATTGGCGGATACTGGAGGCAGCAGACCAGGTCAGAGTCCAGAACAGAGGCACCAGTGAAGGCAAGTCAGGATTCGGGTGCAGGCGGCTAAATGTAGTATTTCAGATCGCTGAAGAAGGGGCTAGGCACCGAAATATTCGAAGAAGGAGTTTAACAATAAAAATTTTTTGTGAAAAACTTTTGGATTCTTTTGAACCTTCTGAGTCTTTCGCAATAAATTTTGGAGCCTTTTTTATGTGTTTAACATTCAGATTGCAATCAGGCCCCGGGACAGCACAATCTTGAGATCATAACTTCCTTAATACTCATTGGATTTAATCGAAGTAAGCATCTTTCAAATCAGCACACTTTTGTCAATGTAACAACAGTCGACAAATCCCTCAAAGAAAATACTGGGTGGTCGAGAATCCACGAAATCCACGAATGCTTTTTTTGTAGTCCTGATTGATGAATTGCACTCGAGATCCCTGAGATGAGGTAGGCGTGGCTGCGTACTTTAAACTTCGTGGTGGCTTTGCTCTTGAAAAGACATTTTCATTTTGATCCAAATGTGGTCACGTCTTTTTCCAACAAAGAACAAGATGGCGGTTGTCTGAACTTTAAATATTCCACGAATAACCAGTTCCGTGCCATGTTCGAGTGCCACGCCTACCCCGTCTCAGGGCTAAAGAGTATATTTTCCAGCAAGGAAGTTTTGAAAATATTCGAAAAGGTGATAGTCGTTAGTGAAAGGTCTAGAGAATATGGCGGGTGAGGTAGAACTTCAACCCCCGATTAGCCCAATTTGTGGATAGTGATTTGTGAAAAGTGCGGGCGGGCGTTGTCATGCTAAAGAATAGGACTCTTCTGTTGACGAGTGCTGGCTGCAGCTGACGCAGTTTTCGGTACATTTCGTCGATTTCTTCACAGTAGGACTCTGCTGTGATGGTTTGGCCTGGTGACAAAAAGTTATAGTGGATCACACCAGCCGATGACCACCACACTGTGACCATAATCTTTTTTCGTGAGGATTCGGCTTTGGAAACGGGCCTAGGTGGTTCGTCGGCATCCAGCCACTGTCCGGAACGTCTACCGTTATCATACATGATCCACTTTTCATCACAAGTGACAATTCGGTCCAAAAACGGGTTGTTTCTTTTGCGCAAAAGCAGTGAAGAGGAAACCTCGAGACAGCCAATTTCT
>MU911952.1:144209-172740 GCA_036418165.1 Cooperia oncophora | reverse complement strand
GTATGTCTGGAACGAACCTGTTTCGAGAACCATTTTGGCTGCTCCGTAAAGGGTGTGTGCAGCAAGTTTCAATGCGAGATCTCCTCGGAGACTACTCTGCAACTATTAGCGGAAGAGGTGCAGAATAGGTGGACTGAGCAAACGTCACACACCCACTCTGAGCCAGTGATGGGTTTAAATGCATAATCTTGTAATCTTGAAAAAAATTGGCTCATCATTTGCAACTACTGTTTAAGTGGTCAGAAATCAAAGCTTCATTTGCCGCGTGGGCGGAAGGTGAAGAGCATGTATGAGAATAATAAACTAAGTTCGACTAATAGTGAAAAGGTAAACGGGTAGCGGCGGCACGTATGTGGACAGCTCACCTCTTCCCTTTGCTGCATAAGTCGTTCTGCTTTCGTTCACTTGACCGTAACAGGAAAGATCTACGTTTGACTATTTTCCTCTTCTGCAGATGTTTGCCGTCATCGAAGGTCTAGCCGATGGAGGAGTGAAAGTTGGTTTACCTCGTGATCTCGCATTGAAACTTGCTGCACACACCCTTTACGGAGCAGCCAAAATGGTTCTCGAAACAGGTTCGTTCCAGACATACGGAAATTTTGAGAAATGTACGTTCGACGATGTGTCAAACAAAAACGAGTTCTATAAGGTCATCTCATTCGAAAAGTGACAGACATATAGAAGAGCAGCCAGGGTTAGCCGTTGTTGTGGAAATCATGAAGGGAGGTCGTATTCAATCGCGACTGAGAGAGTTCGTAAGCGCAGGGCTCATTCAGAAGTGGGCCCAGCAGTAATGCTTAGATGTCGTACAATCACTGATTAATAGGAGATTTTTTTGGTGGTGACATGAAGACGTTTGACATATGGAAATAGAAGCAAGTTCCAAGCGCAGAACAGCAATGACAAAGAATATTGCAGGCGTCCACGTCGGTTATAAATCGATAAACAAGCAAAATACAGTATATGCTGAAACCCTCCGAATCGTGGGAGCACATCTGCTCCTATGAGTATTGTCTATAAATTACAAATTTCCAACACCTCTGTGGGAGTCGGATATATGACGCAATACAGAGGGGACGTTGGAGCCGAATGAACTCCTTCCCAACAAGGGCTTACTCAAGTTCTCAACAAACTGGAAATGGTACTGCGCCGGAGGTGCAGTTTTTTCGAGTCGTCCGAAACTTGTAACGAAAAATCACAATAGGCAACTTTTTGAAAAGTGGTCATGAAAAAAAGTGAGGTGATTTTCAGAGAGGCGAAAGTCTTTTGGATTCCGGCCCTGTCTTGTTTTCTCGAGAGGTCACATATGAAGAAAATTATGGTTGTTGAAGCAAAAAAAAACTTGTATGTAACACTAAAATGCAACAACGGAGAAAACTTTCTCGAGAGGAAAGAGTCCATCCCCCATAAAGCGGCTAAACTACAACATGCATCGCCACGCGACAGTGCGCCTTCTTTCTGCTATCGAAAAGCTCCACTGGTAGTGGTGAGAGACCGCTCGCTCAACGTGGTGCACTGGGAGCTGCTGCGCTTTGCTGAGCCTCCGGATGCGGACAACCGCATGCAGGTGGCAGGCCTTCGTGAAGGGCCGGCCTACAAATACCATATGTCACATCACTATAGCAAGAATGAAACTTATTTTTTGTGATCCTTGTATGGATTCTTACAGCAAGCAACAAACCATTTCCAAAAAGCGCGCCACGACCTGAAAGACCTCCCTTGTTAGACCGCCGCCATAAATTTGACGAGCGGCACTTTCCAACGCCCCTTATCACATCATATCAAAGGATGACACTTTCTGTCACCCACCAATAATGCTCTTGTCCGATAACCTAAATCATATCTCAAAGCCCACGTCGCACTGTTACTGCGACTGGCGCTATGAATTTCGTAACAAAAAAACAGACGCACACACACACGGACATAGCGATATAATCAGTCGGATCGTTCGGCTGACGCCGAGCTCTCCTCCTTCTCTTTAGCCTGGCTTCTCCATAATGGGAACAGAGCTTTTTCAACCAATGAGCTGTCAATGCTGCGCTGTAATTGTCGAATCGTGACAGATAGAGCAACCCTGCGAATCCTTCACTTATTAGCACACGCTTATATTTGCAGGGAGTGGTCTGCGCCATAGCGCCCATACAGCACATAGATCTGTAGATATAGATAGAAAGTGCAGTCGGCCAACACAGCGCAATATGAATCGCTCAGTGGAAGAAAGATTCTGTTTCCATTAACTGCCCGAAATGCCTACAATGAATGCTTCCCTTTTTAATACCATGCAATCCGCTCGCTGAAGCATGAATAGCCGCAGGTGCTATACTCCCTTGTCATTCGTTCTTATCAGTAATTGAAGCCTTGATAGTAAAAAAAGCAGCTAAACGCACATCATTTAGACTACAAATTTCCTGGAATTTCCCTGATATTCATATTCCTGTTTCAGGCGACTACATACCCCCCCCCCTCGTCGACATCGACATTATATATAGTAGGATAGTGGGATGAGTTCATTTTCTAGTGCTATCAGAGAAGTGATGGCTGAAGGAAGAAGTTTGCACACTGAGCCTTCAATACTTGGCAGTGTAGTGGTAAGAGATGTAGTGAGAATGGCCCTTATCCTTTCTTATCAATTGATAAGATTGCCTGTCACCCGTCATCAATGTCCCTATCACTAAAACTCTATAATTTGGTAGTGTAAAGGCTCCAGCACTTTGACTGAACAGCAACGGCAACGTTCCTTATCAGCCTCCTATCAGCTATTATCACTTCTTGTCACCCGCCGCCTCCGTTCCCATTTTTTCCTCTATATCATTTGTTAGGATCAACATCTAGCTGATGCTGTGTCCCGTATAATGAGTATGATGACCTCCCCATTCTAGCTCCATCAAATTTTATCAGCTGCTGGCAGTTCTTGTCACCCACCAATAATATCCCTGTGCCACAACCAATATCCTTGGATCAAACGTCACAGTGTTGCTGTGACCGCGCTATGGACTCGGTGCCCCTCCCCTTCTAACGCCTCTTATCAGATCTTATCAGCTGATATCACTCCCTGTCACCCATCAATAATGTTCCTGTCCCACACCCTATATCATACCTTGGAACCAACGTCCCACTGTTGCTGTGTCCCGCACTATGGGCTCGGTGACCCTCCACATTCTGACGCCTCTTATCAGATCTTATCAGCTGATATCACTCCCTGTCACCCACCAATAATGTTCCCGTCACAGCCTCTATATCATTGCCCGGAATCAACTTCCTACAGCTACTGGGACGGCGCTATGAATTTCGTGACAGACGCACACACACAGACAGACAGACAGACATACTTAGCGAATTATATATAGTAAGATCGGCTATGTCCGTCTGTCTGTCTGTCTGTCTGTCTGTCTGTCTGTCTGTCTGTCTGTCTGTCTGTCTGTCTGTCTGTCTGTCTGTCTGTCTGTCTGTCTGTCTGTCTGTCTGTCTGTTTGTCACGAAATTCATAGCGCCGGTCCCAGTAGCAGTGAGACATTGGTTCAAGAAGTGATGTAGGGGTGTGACGGGAACACTATTGGTGGGTGATAGGAAGTGATATCAGTTGATAATATCTGATAAGAGGCCTCAGAAGGGGACTCTCACCATATTCGTAATGCGGGTCACAGCATCAGCCAGGTGTTGATTCCAACATATGATGTAGGGTATGGGACAGGAACATTATTGGTGGAGAAGAATTGTCAGCTGCTGATAAGATTCGAGGGATGTTAGAAGGGTATGGTCACTGAGTCCATCACGCGGGTCACAGCAACAGTAGGAGGTTGGTTCCAAGATACGATGTAGGGTTTAGGAAAGGAACACACTAGGTTGGTGACAAAAACTGCCAGCATCTGATAAGATTGGATAAGGGGCGTCAGAAAGATAAGGTCGCTGTTTCCACGCCGTGCGTCACAGAGTCAGCGAGGCGTTGTTCCAGCAGGGGTTGTAGGTTGAAATGGGGGCATCAACGGTAGGTGACAAAAAGCCATAAGAACTGATAGGACTGATAAGAGGCGTTGCGGTCATCGTTGTTCAAGGTGTTAGAGCTTTCAAAGTACCAAATTCCAAAGTTTTGTGAAAGGGACACTGATGGCGTGAGACACGTAATCGTATCACTCGATTAAGTTTGATGAAAATCCATTTTCACTACATTTCTTACCACTTTTACCAATTCAGTGCCAAGTAATGGAGGCCCAGTGTGTGAGTGTGGGTTCTTTCTTTTGTTGTCAGCAGAATCAAAACCATCCAGTAAAAACTATCGATGTGCGATGTGTTCTTAGACAGATGTAATGATGTCGAGCGGGGGAGGGGGTATATTGTGCGTTGAGACGGGGAAATCGACAAATTCACATCAATCAAAAAAGTTTTCAAACCAACGTTGAGGAACCAACGTGAAGGAGAAATTTCCCGTCGGTGGTAACATCTCCCCGTGCGGCGCACACTTTTACATAGGAAACGACGTGAAGTTCTCATTTTCCGTGGCGTCCATGACTCCTCAGCTGTGCCTCTTTCGGAAGTAACAAAGCGCAGTATGTTGCACTGATGATACAACTTTAACCCATTGGTCGGGCTATTTTCAATCTAATTTTTCTGCATTTCGCTGGAAAATGCACTGTGACGGTTAGGCGTATTTTGCACACTCTACCTCGCCTAAGGAAAGAGTGCCTGGCGAAGCCGGGCCGTGACAATAGAAGGAGGAGCACCCGGTGGCAGCTGAGTGATCCTACTGCTTTTAGCATATAAAAGGAAAGTTTACAAGTTAGAAGCTCGCAGTGCATCACGAAGTCAACTCCGATCAATAACAAGGTGATTAGATGCGAATGGGGCAATCAATGTTAACTGATCGATTTAGATCCAGCTACCGCCTTTGTTTCACCAACAGTGGTTTCGAATGTGAAGAAGATTTCGTTTTTATGAAAATTTGTAGTCTTTTCCAAACCTTATTCTTGTAGAGGGAACACGGTTGCACACTTGTTTGTGTGAGAAATGCTAAAGAATGGGTGTCGAGAATGTGTTATTGACTATTCAAATCCATATTTTCTACTTCAAGTCGGATTACCTCTGAGTAGTATGGCATGTCGGAGAGTGTTGTAGGAGGTATACCTACGGCGGATGTCTTTCAGGGTGTGTATTGTAATTGTAGGGCTCATGCAAGGGCCTGAACACTGAGCTTAATTTTCGCTGCGTGCTTCCAGGAAAGGCAAAAAAGGAGTCGAAAGAAATCTATGGGAACTGCTTCATTTTGGAATTCCATGCGCTGTAAATCATTTGCAACTTTGGTCAGTTGCTGGGTGTTAGGTTCTTATAAAGGGACTACTGAGATCAAAGTGAAAAATTGGAGGGTCCAACTTGGGTCACATGCTCAAGAGCGAACGGCTCCTTGAAATGGTTTTCCAACGATCGGAGCGGTGTACAGCAGTAACGATCGGATGGCCTAGTGGATAGCGTGAAGGATTCTCAATCGGACAGTGAGGGTGGGGTTGATGGTTCGACTCTCCTCGGGCTGCGAGTTTTTGCATTTTTCATGTTTCGCTGTTCTCGCTTCCATGTATGGCTGTGCGTGAGTATAACATGGATATTTTACGGGCACACTATAAGTAGTTACACTCCATGAGTCGGTGCTATTCAGCTATTTCGATTTTCCGATTTTCACGTACCATTAGGCAAGATTGTTGCTGTATGTTACTCTTTATAGGACGATCAGTGTTCTGATCACGGATATTGCAAAAACACTTCTAGCTGTGGTGCCATTTCTCGTTTGAAGCCACATCTTTCTTTCACTGAATTCGTTATGTACACTCACATAGAAAACGTTGAGCTCTATTCCGGCGCCGAATTGTGTGGACGCCAAGAACAAGTGAGTGGAATAATCGTGATCGGACCGTTGATTACCCGTCTAGACGAATTTTGGGGTCAGAAAAAATTGTTCTGACATTCGTGGGTTTCTATACGGAATTGTGCTCACGAGTCTCACTACTGAAGTCGTACTTTGCTTTGTTATCCAAAGTTTCCCATCAATTAATATAAAACATTTAACTAACAACAATGGTGAAGCTCGTCGAAAGAAGAAAGAAGGTCCCCAAACGCACTCAAAAAAGTCTGAGGAGCCGAAAGAGTGCTATTGCTTTTCTTCCGGTAGAGGAAGAAGACAGCTTCGCCCAACGATTAGTTGGTAGGAATTGGGGGCGGTCCAGAACACTTGCTCACGTATTACAGACTACTCAGACGCTACTCAGATGCTTCCCATGCATGAAAAGAGCTTGCTCGCATCAAACTGATGGTACGGTTGTTTGGGGTCCGCAGCGTCATCGATACGTCGTTGTTGTTATGAAGTAACTGCACGGAAGGGCCTTCGATGCAGCAAATTCGCAATACAGCTGCCCGGCGGCGCGCTACATCATCGTTACGTCATCGCCACTACAAAGGGGTGAGACTCCACTCACACTGCCGACCAAATGGTCATCTACACCCCGAAAAGTCATGAAATTTTTCCTGCTCAAAATTTGCCTCCACGGGTAGTCGGTAAACCTGGTTACAATTCTGACACTTATTTTTGTGCCAGTGCCATCTGGCAAGAGCACAGCGCCATAGCTCGGTCGGAGAATACAAGCAAATTCGAGAGGAAAAAGCAGTTTTGTTTCATAGACAAGGATAGGATTGTGAGGGTTTTTTGTGAAGGTTTTTGTTAGAAATATTCAGACAAGCATGAACCCAAAAAATAAAAAGAAAAGAAAAGAGAGAAGAGAAACACAAAGGCAAAATTTTGTCCTCGGTGGGATCCGAACCATCGACCTATTTACGTTTTTTTTATTCGTAGAAGCGCGCAGCGAAAACGAACCTCAGTTTTCTGGTCCTCGTATGTGCCCCTACAATATGCAAAAAACCGTTTTAGCGCACCACGCCCTGAACGATCTCCCTTTAAGGAGTACAGAAAAGGCACGCGAGTTGCAAGTCAGGCAGCAGAGAGTTCAAGTAATGGAAAACAAGTCACCCTTGATTGTGGTTCACTATAAGTCATGGATCATTGCAACGATAATTCTTCTTCTTCTTCTTCTCCCTAGCGTTAGTCCCGCGCCGTCGCAGGGTCCGCTGTTCTTGTTAGACGTCGCCACTTGTTCCGATCCACTGCATCTTCTGCCGTGGCTTTCACTTCAGTGAGGTCCTTCTTGATGACGTCCCTCCATCTTTTCTTTGGGGCTCCTCGTGGTCGCTTGCCCTCTGCTTCGAATTCCAATGCCTTCCTTATTGGGTGGTCCTCAGGCCTTCTCAGCACGTGCCCATACCATCGCAGTCGCTGCTCTCGTGCCTTCAGCTGGATCGGAGCCGTCTGTGTGACCGCCCTGACGTCCTCGTTTCTGACTCGAGTCGTGTCCAGCCGCAGGCCCATCTCAGCATCCTCATTTCAGCTGAGTGGAGCTGCCTTTCATGGTTCTTGCAGATGGGCCAGCACTCACTGCCGTAGAGCATTGTAGGCCTTACCACCGCCCGGTACACCTTGCCCTTGAGCGTTCTCGAGCACCGCCGGTCGCACAGGATGCCAGTGGACTCCCTCCATTTCATCCAGGCTGCGTTGATTCGGGCCTTCACCGCCTGGTCCACGCTGCCATCAGCTGCTAGGTTGCTCCCCAGGTACTGGAAATCCTCGACCCTTTCGATGCTCTCGCCATGGCGGTCTACGATGAGTTCGGCGCACTCTTCGGAGCTTAGGAACTTGGTCTTCTTCACGTTCAGCCGGAGTCCATTCTCAGCGAGCACATCCTGCCACCGCTGCACCTTGTCCTGGAGTTCTTGCTGTCCGCTATCAGGGCGATGTCGTCAGCGTAGAGGATGGTTTTCAGTGGTCCCTCCATGAGTTCTTTTGCCATGACATCTAGAGTCAGGAGGAAGAGGAACGGGCTGAGGGCTGATCCTTGGTGTACCCCAACCGTGATGTTTACCTCCTTCGTCAAGCCGTGCGGGGTGCGTACAGCTGCTTTAGCCCCATCGTACATATCCTTCACTATGGAGATCAGGTGCTCCGGAACGTTACGTTCTCTGAGCGCAGAGTACAGGCCGAGGCAGGCGGTCGAATGCCTTCTCAAGGTCCAGGAAGGCTAGGTAGCAGGGTCGCCGCTTCTCTCGGTACTTCTCCATCAGCTGTCTGGCGATGAAGATGGCATCAGTGGTGGACCTTTGAAGCCGAACTGTTCCCGCGACATAGGGACCTAGTGTTGACCAGGCGCTCGTACAGCTTCATGGTATGGGGAGTCAACTTGATGCCGCGGTAGTTGGAGCACTCCGTCGCGTCCCCTTTCTGAAGATGGGGGACGATTGTGCTGCTCCTCCACGCATCTGGCATCCTTCCTTCAGCCGTTACATTGTTTAGGAAGTCTGTTAGCCAACTCACCCCAAGCTCTCCCAGGGCCTTCCATGCCTCTATCGGTACCCCGTCTGGACCCACTGCTTTCCCAACTTTCATTCTCCCTAGCTCACGGCGGACTTCATCCTCGTCCAGGGAGTGATGGGGCCTGCCGTCGCCTTCTATCTGTGGGCTATCCTTGCGGGGAATTCTTCGTTCAGTAGTCCCTCGAAGTATTCTTCCCACCTCTTTCTGACTTCGGCTGGTTTCCTGAGAATGGCCCCGTTGCTGCTCTTCACAGTCTTTACGACCCTGATGTCCGCCGCGCGATGCCGAGCTTTAGCCAGGCGGAAGACGAACTTGTCCCCTTCTCGGCCCTCCAGCTTCTCGTACTGCCTTAGCGAGTCGCTTGCAGCTCTTGTAGGCAGCGTAGTCTTCTGGGCTCCGTGTCTTTTGCCAGCGTTTGTATGCTTCCTTCTTCTGCTTGACGATCCTCTGGACTTCCTCGTTCCAGAACCAGGCTGCCTTGTCTCCTCTGATACCACCTCGCGTCTCTCCCAGGACTTCCTTGCACACTGTAGGATGACCTCTGCTGCGTAGGTCCAGGTGTGGACTGGCCCATGTGGGTCTGGGAGCCCCCTCCAGTATTCTTCGGCCGAGGCTATCCTTTTCTACCTTGTGCATTTTCCACCACCGAATTCTTCGCTCTGCTCTCACCCTTGTCTTCTTGGGGAGGTCTATGGCGATGTCTGTCTGCCTGTGCTGAGGGCCCAGCTCTTCCCCAGGTAGTACTTTGCCCCTATTCCTTGGCCTCCGTGCACCTTTTCTAGACCCCTTCTGTCGTTTCCCACATGGCGCACCGTCGTAGTGTCTGCTATTGTTAGAAATCCGCCACCAGTTGCTATTCAGTGAGGCCCTTCTTGATGACGTTCTTCCACCTATTCATTGGAACTTCTCGTGGTAGCTTGCCACTGAATGGAAGCCAACGCTTTCCTTATCGGGTGGCCCTCAGGCCTTCTCAGCACGTTCATACCATCGCAGTCGCTGCTCTCGTGCCTTCAGCTGGATCGGAGCCGTCTGTGTGACCGCCCTGACGTCCTCGTTTCTGACTCTGTCGAGTCGTGTCCAACCGCAGGCCCATCTCAGCATCCTCATTTCAGCTGAGTGGAGCTGCTTTCCATCATATATGGGCTAGCGTCGCTGCCGTAGAGTATCGATAATTGATTAATTGACCGAGTATCGATAATTGGTTGACTGATTGATACACCTTTCCGTTGAGGGTACCGGAGTACTGCCGGTTGCAGAGGGTACCTGTGAACTCCCTACATTCAATCAATCTGCATTTATTCGAGCCTTTGCCGCGCGGTCCACTTTCCCATCAGCTGCTAGATCGCATTCAGGCACTGGAAGCAGGACACGCCATCGCGTTGTGATCATTTTCCGTCAAATACGACCCCCCCCCTCCAAAATAAGGGTCCTAATGCGACCCCCTGTGCATTGCTAACTGAACATTGATTGATTTTGGCAATCAATGGCTTACATAAGGCATTAGGTAGGTCATTGATTGCGGCAAGAAATCAATGTTCAGTGATTCGGACAAGTTATTCCGCGTTCATACATGATGCAGGACCATGGAATGTGCAGATGCGGAATTTGCAAGCCTGCGGAATCGGGAAATGCAGTATCTGCAGGAGAAAGAAATCGTATCTATCCATCGGAAAAACCGCCGAACTGGGAGAAATGCAGAAATGTCGAGCCTACACAAATGCCGAAATTCCGAATTTCTCCCAATTCCGCGGCTTTTTTGAGTCAGTGCATACACCCGCAGTTTTGTCATTTTTTCAAGGTTGTCATGTATGAATGCGGCCTGTTCCTTGAAAACAAATGTAAAAAAAATTAACAAAGCGCACCTGTAACCACGGTCGTTGGGAAGCCTAATTTGAATGGTGCAAAAGCGACGCGTGGTACAAACTGGACGAGGTGCACCCGAAAAATTCGCCCGCCATATTTCCCGGGTGTAGATTTAGGCGACAGTGAAGAGCAAGGGGAAAAGAAGGCTGCTCTGGTGATGGACCCAGTTCGAACGATGTGTCTATCACCAAAGAAGCGTTGTTCCCACCAGGGCATTGTGAAGAAACTGCTTATCTGGCAGAAGGTGAGCGATACTTCGCTAGCCAAAATCGTTTATTCCTACCAGATAAACAGTAAATTGCTGACAGATTCATGTCACGTAAGGGTGCCAGCAGTGAATTGTTTGCCATCAGATAAACAATTCAGTGCTGGTTCCCTCATGTGGCATGAATCTGCCAGCAACTGAGAAATAAAAACACCGAAAGAAACGGAGGATCTACGAAAATAATTCGAAAAAAGAAGCGAGGGTACAAACATAAAGGAATGCAAGGGGCACGAAGAAAATGACACGCATTGACGACAATAACATATTCATAATGCTTTATTAAAAAAGAAATTATTGGAAGAACATTCACAACGTACTACTAGAAAAGAAACTATTAGAAAAAATTCATAATGTAGTTTTAAAAAAGAAAATACTAGAAAAAACCGTAATTAGTAAGAAGAGCCAGAAACAGAAAACTGTGAACAAATAGAAGAGCCAGAAATAGAAGAAATAGCTTTTGAATATCAAGTGTTCGCCGCCAGCCAATGTTGGAGTCAGAGCGCGCGTTGATTGAAGCCAGCTATTTTACGATCCGGAGCCAATTTCAAGCCAAACAGTCGGAAAGAACCCTTCATTGAGACACCCATTACTTCTTTGAGAGTGGAGCTTTCCGGAGAAGGGAAAGCAGAACTCCCGGCCGATGCACCAGAATGTGCTGTTTCACGGGACAGCAATCTTCATTTCCGAATGATAGCCTTCGACACCAACCATGCGATATGACCGAGTGAGTAGCGCCAGAGCTGTGGGGAGGAGCCCGGAAGCGTCGCTACCGCGAAAACTGTGCAGCACTAGGCTGGCACTTGTTACCTGAGTTTAAGCGATTTCAAAAAAAACCTTCCAAGAAATTCTCTCCGTTGTGATCCCGTTGTGATCATTGGGGGTCACTTACAAGTCCTTACGCTTTGAACTGCCATAACAATCTTCATGCAAGGCCATTTGTAAAACAAAAAGCAGTGACGGAATTTCGAAGGTTTCTACTTTCCAGCAAGACTTTCATTTTATCCCTAGGCCTGCTATTCGAAAGAATCCCCTGTTAGTTATGTGGACGCAACCCCTTCCGGACGATACGAAAAACCTATTTCTCTGACGCCATCAAGGATTAGTTTGGGCGCCGATTGGCATCACCTCTGTAATGCGCCATGCATAGGGCTCTCACGCAGAGGTATTGGGAAGGTGCAACTTCTAGATAGGGCTTCCTCCGTGCAAGTAGATGTGCTCCTGCGATCAGAAAGGTCCGGAAGTGTATTTTCATCTGTTTATTAATTCATGACGTCGTTGTGGGCGGCCATCGTATTTCCTGTCATCGCCCACTTCTGCGCTGGCAGGTTGCTTCTGTCTTGTGTGTGTCTCTTCAGGGGTTCTTCACATGGATAAGTCTTTCATCATTGAAGCTGAACGACATCTGAGTATCACTGCTCTCTCCACTTCAGATTGGCCATGCGTGCCCTGCCTTCTCGGATCCATTTGGGAAGCGATGAGAGAGAGAAAGAGAGTAGTTCCTGCTCCGTAGTTGGAAGCGTCGGCGGCTACGATGGTCGGCAGTAGACTCAGGTCGAAATGAGTCAATAGGAGATCCGAGCTGAGTGTTGCCTTGATCTTGTTGAAGGAAGTTTTGCACTCCGGTGACCACTTGTAGACAGCATCCTTCTTCGTAAGGGCGTCTAGCGGAGCGCGAAGATCGTGCAGATCCTTGACGAAATTGCCGTAGAAGTTGATGAGTCCGAGAAAAGCGCGAAGCTGGCTGACATCCGTTGGAAAGTCATACTTGCGCGTTGATGACGAACCCGAGGTAGGTGATTTCTGTCCGCAGAAATGTGCATTTGTCGAGTCGAACACGGAATCCGTAGTCCTGGATTCGCTTGAACACTGCTTCCAGTCGAGTGTTGTGTTCGCCCATGGTTCTGCCAGTATGTCATCAAGATAGACGGCAGTTCCTTCCAGCGATGAGTGCGTCCATGCACTGTTGAAAGATGCCAGGTGCGGGCTTCACTCCAAACGGTAGTCGATTGAAACGGTAGAGTCCACGGTGCGTATTGATTGTCAGCAGCTTCTTAGAGTCGTCGTCCACTTCCAACTGGAGGTACGAATCAGCAAGATCGAGGTAGCAGTAGCATCCAGGAGTAGCATCCTCCATTGAGTTTTGTGAAGCTGTCGTTTGGGCTTGGAAGTGGGTGCTGGTGCTGTTCCAGTGCGTCGTTCAGTCCAGTTGAGTAGTCTGCGCAGAGTCGGATCGATCCGTTTTTCTTCTGAACGGCGACGATTGGTGCTGCCCATTCTGAGTGGTCGATGGGCGTCAGGACGTGTGTAGACACCAGGCGATCGATTTCGTTCGAAATCTTCGGCATAGCAGCGTACGGAGCAGGGCGAGCCTTCATGAACACAGGCTTCGCTCATGTCTGGGCACGAGTTCAGCTGCCGATTTAGTTCAACGTACCAGTCCTGTTGTGTAGACTGCTGGAAACTTTTTCGTCAGGCGCGTAGTGAGAGAAGTGTTCAATGTGCTAAATTCTTCTAGGAACGTTGCAGATTGATCCTTCGTTAGGCGACGGAAAAGCGACTCGTGTTGGGCGATCCAATCTCCTAACAGCGATGGCGTGTCGGCTACATAGCAGGTACCTCGTCCTCGTTGACCATCGATGACGAAGTTGCAGTCGTAGCGTCCTCGAACGTTGTTCGGCTTCTCGTTGACTTCAACGTCAGTCGAGGAGATTGTAGCTTCGGACGACCAAGAGCAATCCAATCTGCTTCGCTCAGTAAAGTCACGTCTGCTCCAGTGTCGAGACGCATGCGTATCGTCTTTCCATTTATTTCCACTGGGCGATAGATGCGTGATACGGAGGCGACATCAGCATGAGCTGAAGCGATGACGACGTTGTTGGCAGATCTTCGCTTCCGTTGCGGTTTCTGCTTCCTCTTCCTCTTGAAGTTCTTGCAGAATCCTCGCTTGTGGCGCGTCGCTTTGCAGTCGTGGCACGTCTTCTTTAAAAAAGATCAGTCCTCGACCAGTGATTTGCTCCGCATCGAAAACAATGTGAGGGCGGCTCGCGATCTTTGTCCTTTCTGGTTGTGAGAGTCGACGGCGTTGACGTGCGGTGGAGCGGCTCGTTCGAGTAGTGCGGCATCTTGGCGAATGTCGAGGAATTGCTGGATTTCAGCGGCGAGCTCCTTCAGTGTTGTTCTCGGTCTTCCATCTTGCGAAGGGCGTGCTGAGCAGTGACTGCGTCGAGTTCGGAGACGATTAGACGGGCCTTTGCAGCGTCGTCCAGCGTGGCGCCATCCTTTGCGATGACATCCTCGTATCGATTGAACCAGACTTCGAATGTGCAGCCATTGTCAGGATCGTAGACGAACTCGGGGCAGAGGCGATGATAGAGTCCGGGACGAATTCTGCTGTGGAGACGGGAGCAGGTGAAACGGCCGGACGCGATGTGGCGACCATTCCTTTCCATGCGACTTACCAGCTCGCTGAAAATCCGCTGCTGCTCAGCAAACATCTGCTGCTACATCCTGGTTTGAGACTCCAGAATGGCGCGTAGGCCTTCAGCATCCATTGTTAGCGTCGTTGTTTACGCTACCCTCTTTTGTTAACCCAGAACACGACACTTCACAATAACGGCCTAATACGTTTCTCAAACGTGATCCAATCAAACTGATTGATTTGTTGATCACGTAAACTGCAATCGACCAGCTCACTCCGGGGCTGAGCGGTACTCGACTCAGCAGTTCGGCCGGGCAGGAAGCAGGGGCTGTTTTCAGGACTCGACCAGCAGTTCGACCGGGCGTGAAGCCGGGGCTGGAGTCCTTCTTTTAGGGAGAACTACAGTAAACATCTTCTTCGTCCTCGCCGCTGTCGTCGGAGATGGAGTCCTTCTTCTAGGGAGAATTGCAGCAAACAATCTTCTTCGTCTTGGCCGCTGTCGTCGGCTGGTCCGCGATCTAGTCCGCTGATCGCTAGTAGTTGTAGATGTTGCTGTTGTAGCCGAAGAACACCAGTGGAGTAGAAGATTTATTGTGGAACTGAACCGGAGAGAACTGACAACATAAAAACACAAGGATAGTCATATTACAATGCTCCGTACATTGCGCAGGATACTGCACGGGATAATCTCTATGCATAAGATATCAATACATTCGAATCTAGGTTACAAAACCCTACAACACTGCCCAATAATACGATTGCTGGGGGCCAGTGACAAGCAATGCTGGCTTCCTTTCAATTGTGTGGTGCCATCTATTTGTCAATGATTGTCGAGGAACAAGCAATATACATCGATAGCTTGCGCACACGTAACTCCTCATAACAGAGCTGGGAAGCTTTTCATCTGTATTCATGCAAAAGTGACTATTGTGACCTGCGGCTGGAGAGTTCAAGATCAGCCATAATTCGCCTAGGGCCACGGTGCGTTTTCACAGTCGTGAATGATGTTTCAGGTGGAGGACCTCACCGCTACAGGTACTTAATCGACTGTGCATTCGTGCTTCTACAACAACCGAAGTACCCAAAACACATACCATCCTCATTTTTTGGGCATAACTCGGGCAACGGTTCCAGCACGGATGTCAGTCCCACGGACTGCTCGACAACGGCCCAGCCTCTATGATCAGATGATCAGACATTCAGCACTTGACTTCATCCACCCGCTCATCCTGTGCAGAATAAACATTATGAGGCCTCCTCGGCCGAAACTTTTTTCGTTCGTCTTTTTTCGGACTTTTAAATCAAATCCCCTTATTCCGTTTAGGAAACACCATTACATCCTACTATTGGTCCGACGGATAAATTCGAGAAGCGTTTTTTCCTTTCATGAGGCCCGTTTCCATAATCCTCCGCTAATTTTGATCTCTCAGGTTTCTTTTCAATTTCTCTAAATTTTTTCTTCGGGCTATGCTAGCCAAATTTCACTGATACATTGTTGAAGATACGCGCTCTCAAACGATGTAGGAGCCCACAGCCATAGCCCTTTGCTTTCCTGCCATTCCTCTGCACGTCTACACGGTTCTGAATGAGATGACCTCAATAATTTCACTAGCCTGAAAAAACGATTGGTAATCCAAGGAGTCCTCCTGAGTCTTCCTGTAGCTCGAGCTTGCACCCATCAGATGCAGTTGGTAGGTCGAAGTGGCCATTTGAAGTGGAATGTATATTGACAGATGTACCTTTGGATCAAGATTATGAGGAAGCCTTTTGAATCTACTGTGAGCCTCGCTGAACGGAGTCACGGAAGTATTTTCTAGCCGAAGCATACCAACGCTCAACACTAGTTTAAACGTTTTGTTGCTTTGAATGTGGCATCGTAGCTGAAAGGTCTTGTGTTCGGCCCATATCTGCAATTTGCCTCGCATTCGAAGCAGCTCTGTACCAGAAACTCGTACTGAGTATGGAAATGCTCTGCCTAAAACACTTGCGCAACTTTATTCAGGAGAGCTCTGCACCAAGTTTCGAAAAAGATTCGTGATAAGAGTACGTATTATAAGTGGTGGCTCTAATGGTGGTCCTGCTGAAACTTTAATAGTTGCCGAGTGGACACAAAAGGACGAAGCTGGAGTTGCCTTTCCATTGATTGAATGGTTTTTGTTTTCGTCGCTTTCATTTATGAGAACTCAAAACATAAGAACGAATCATCCATGATCGACCATCATTATTTCGGCGTAGTTATTCCAGATAAATGTAACTTATTCGAGATAACTTATTCGAGCCGTCCGAGGTTGGTATGTATTTTTACGCACACTAGGCCAACGCTTCGGCGCGTTTTTCTTCGTCAGGTAAGCCAATGTGGTTCGATTTGCTGTTCAGGTTACTTGTTGTATGCCGGGTTTGTCTTGGACACTGCACAGGGTTCACTGTGGACAGATCATAAGTGTTCCCCGATTCTACAGGCTCTGACGAAGAAGGGGCTGGAATCTGGCCGAGTGTAGATGAAAATTCATATCAATCTCGCATGTTCGAATAAGTTCCGTTTACTTGAAAAGAAAATATACCATTTTCACTTTAAATCGGACACTTTTCAAACCAAATCGGACACTTTTCAAACCAAATCGGACACTTTTCAAATCAAATCGGACACTTTTCAAATCAAATCGGACACACCCTTACCAAGGGCAGTTGATAACTAGACCACACTAGGTACTGCTGCAAGCCCCGCCCCAACACCCCGCCCACCTTTCCAGCGCGGTCACGGTTTTCCAAAATGTTTTATGAAATCTGCTTCTTCGACTTTTTCTCACTTTTGCTAGTTGCACACACACTTCAACTGAAAAGGATTGGTACCGATACAGATCTGACTCCGCCCACTTCACAATCAAGTGACGTAAGTTCTGAATTTTTATAACTTCTTTCGACGTCGGTTTTTTCACATTCAATCTTCACAAAACGAATAAGCCATGCTTTTACACACTAGCACACTAGGCCCCGCCCCTCTGACCACGCCCACTTTCGTTTTTCGCGGAATTTTGATTTTTCTTCCGAATTTTCACTTTTTTAGGCTGTGACAAGCGGCCCGCCCACTAATGGAAGCTCCGCCCACTTTGTAGAAGCCCCGCCCACTTTTCAAAAATGATGCAGTACCCGGAACACCCGGAACAAAGTTTCCCTTTTTTTGTGGTCTTTCCCTTTTTTTCATTCTATGTGACGGGAGAGGCCATAACCTGCTAGTACGGTCACTAGCTCGCCGATCTGCATCATTTTGAAAAGTGGGCGGGGCTTCTACAAAGTGGGCGGAGCTTCCATTAGTGGGCGGGGCCGCTTGTCACAGCCTAAAAAAGTGAAAATTCGGAAGAAAAATCAAAATTCCGCGAAAAACGAAAGTGGGCGTGGTCAGAGGGGCGGGGCTAGTGTGTAAAAGCATGACTATATTCGTTTTGTGAAGATTGAATGTGAAAAAACCGACGTCGAAAAAAGTTATAAAAATTCAGAACTTACGTCACTTCATGAAGTGGGCGGAGTCAGATCTGTATCGGTACCAATCCTTTTCAGTTGAAGTGTGTGTGCAACTAGCAAAAGTGAAAAAAGTCGAAGAAGCAGAATTCATAAAACATTTGGAAAACCACGGCCGCGCTAAGAAGTGGGCGGGGCTTGCAGCAGTACCTAGTGTGGTCTAGTTCTCAACTGCCCATTGTAAGGGGTGTGTCCGATTTGATTTGAAAAGTGTCCGATTTGGTTTGAAAAGTGTCCGATTTGGTTTGAAAAGTGTCCGATTTAAAGTGAAAATGGTATATTTCAGTATTGCAGTTGCTATCCCGGCAAATGAGAGGACGTTCGAAGGAACGTAGACTGGGGGCAGTCACGGCAACCTTCCCCACTAATGACGTCATCCGAGCCCGCAACAATTGGAGGGAAAAGCCACCCTGGCTGCACTCCCATCCATGCCCCTTCACACGCACTCTCCTTTCGTGTAGAATAATTGTATGTGAGATGCGCATGCAGAAAACAGCCGGTACTGTTGGAGAAAGTGGAGATTTCCCTTCAGGGGTGGGAACCTGAAAGAGCGCACTAGAAAAGAAAGGTACGGGATCATAATTCATACACCATCATACACAGCTGCCAGAGGTCAGTTTATTGGGAATTCCGGTAATAATGGGCATATTGCCCTCATCTGCTTTCACTTGCATGCCGAATTGTATGACTCCTAAAGCAGAAAATGGATGTCTTAGCCACGAATATTGGAAATGGAGTGGAATTAAGGTACACATCCGGCGAAGTTGAAGGATGACGTTCAAAGTCCCGGTGGATCTTCTGTATATGGAATGCATAAGTTGGAGAGTGGAGGTTTAAAGGTCTACACTTTCCCTATTCGAGAATGCATGAGAGTACCGGCGTTTTCTTCATGGGCGCAATTTCAGGGTATTTTGATGGATGCAGTTGAAGCCGCAACGTGTCGTTCTCGTGCAACCGGAGATAAAGCCCTTCCTCACGATGTACGGAACACAGAGTTATGAGAGGGCAATAATAGTACCAGTAGAGTGTGTGCTTCTCTCATGAAGCCGATTTCTGAGACTTTTCCCGTGAATCTCTATTGCGTCCTGAAATAAACCTTCAAGTCACGATTATCGATAATCTTGAGAAATTCAACACCAACACGTTAACATTTGCAAACTTCGTTTCTTTTTCCAAAGTGCGACGTCGCTTGATTTCATGTTTTCAAGGCAAATAATACATTGCTTGTTTTCACCATCTTTGTGAATTCATCCCAGGCGAAGAGCAGAAGCAAAAAGGAAAAAGGCACATGGGAATAAGGGTGATTCGGTGATTCTAAGGTAGGGGAACCAAGAAAAATTATACACATGGATTATGTTAATAGTTATGTGCCCTTCGAGGTTGATATGTGGAAGTATCATTAAACTGGCCTGTCGTTGCGACTAAATCGTCATCTTCGGAGGACTAAAAATGGAAATCAAGTTTACGCTCTAATCCACCAAGCTTCTCGTCCACGGTCAACCGTGCGTCGTCGCATCCGCGACATGGGCGTCATATGTGACTCGCCAGTAAGGGGGGGGGGGTGTATGGGGTGGTCTCGACAATGATCGGAGCAGCGGCAACATTAGTGGTGTAATGCCCTGCTTTCGTGCCTAGCCGTGGAGCGCGGTAAGTCCGTCGGGTTGGAGTGGCACGCCATTGTTGTGGTAATCACAGCAGGGAGTCGTATTGGTCCTTGAGGGAAGGGGGGGGGGTCGCAAGCGCAGGGCCCTTCCTGAAGTGGGTAGCGATACTCAGATGTCGTTCAGCTTCAATGATGAAAGACTTATTCATGTGAAGACCCTGAAGAGACACACACAAGACAGAAGCAACCTGCCAGCGCAGAAGTGGGGAACGGGCGATGACAGGAAATACGATGGCCGCCCACAACGACGTCATGAATTAATAAACAGATGAAAATACACTTCCGGACCTTTCTGATCGCAGAAGCACATCTACTTGCACGGAGGAAGCCCTATCTAGAAGTTGCACCTTCCCAATACCTCTGCGTGAGAGCCCTATGCATGGCGCATTACAGAGGTGATGCCAATCGGCGCCGAACAAACTCCTGATACCCTTGGCGAAAACATGTGTTTTAGAAGCATACCAAAGTCTTCAAACGAACTGGAAGTCGTATGGCCTCGGAGGGGTGGGTTTTTCCGTGTCATCCGAAAGGGAGCGCGTCCACATACACTCCTTATCCCTGAGCCAGAGTAGGCGTGGCATTTGAACATGGCACGGAACTGGTTACTCGTGGAATATTCCAGTCTGGGACAACTGTCATCTTGTTGTTGGACAGAGACACGACAACAATTGTGTCAAGATGAAAATATCTCACCAGAAGCATAGACACCTTCAGGTTAAGTTGAAGCATGCAGCCACGCCTACCCGATCTCAGGGATTTCGAGTATAACAACGGGGGATTCTCTAGCAGGCCTAGAAATAAAATTAAAGTCTAGCTAGAAAGTAGAAACCTTCGAAATTCCGCCACTGCTTTTGTTTTACAAATGGCCTTGTATGAAGATTGTTATGGCAGTTCAAAGCGTAAGGCTTGTAAATGACCCCCAAGACGTCACAACGGGATCACGACGGAGAAAGTTCCTTGAAAAGAGATTTTTGAAATCGCTTAAACTGATATAATAAGTGTTAACCTAGTGCTCCACAGCCCTGCTTTTCCGTCTTCAAAAGCTCCACTCTCGGAGAAGTTATGGGTTTTCAGCAAACGGTACTTCCCCAGTGTTTGGCCTGGAACTGATTCGGAAATACTGGCTCGCTCCAATGCCATGGTACAAAAGCGTGCTCTAATTCAACTCTCAACTTTTAACCGCGAACAAGTAAAATTCACGTGCTGGCACATGGACTTTTTCCGTCTTTTCTTTCTTTTTATGTCTTATTATTGTTCATTTATGGTTTATTATTTTTGTTTATTTATTTATGATTTATTATGGCTCATTTTCTTCGTGTTTCTCACATTTATCCTTGCTTTAACGTCGCGTCTTGTGTACTTTCAAATCTTCCATTTTTCGGTGTTTGTTTGTCCGCTGCTACTCTTCTCTAGCGGTTGGTTCCGACACCTTGTCGAGAGCCTTGAAGAGAAATACAAACAACGCAGACAAAAATTCCACCCTTTGAGCGCAAAAATCCGGCCGCACACAAGAGTGTTAGTAAGTAGCGAGTAATGCATACTAGCGTATCTCCTGATATTTATCAGGAGCAGGGCAGCCATCGTTACGGATTTCAAATAGGGGCTGAGGAGTTGTGGGTGTGTGGTGTTCTCGAAAAATTTCACTTCACACCTATCATGGCTCTTAAGGAGACTCGCCATTTGAGGTTGCCTGACTTAATTGCTCTCTCGTACCCCTGACCTCTCATTTACAGACACGACTGAGCCAAACTGAACATGGAAAGTAGAAGGCAAGCGTAAACGTAGATGTCAGAAAAAAATGTTTTGATAAATTTAAAATGTCAAGAACACATTTAACCACTTATAGCAACTGAAATGCAAACGCACACAATAAGAAATACTACAATTCAAAGGAAAAAGGGCATGTATTGAAAAAATTCCTCAGAGGTATCCCAAATGATCTGAACTTCTAGGCTCTGTAATTACTTGAAGGTTGAATGTGTTCTGCGCCAAGAACTCGCTGTAATTGGACTCTAATGCCCCTATAGGGAGGTTAATTCGTTAAATATGACCGTCAGTACTTTTAACTGTTAGGCATCTCTTTTATCAACCTCACACCTATATAAAGGTCGTCGCTAATCAGTATTTAAGCGAGCTGATTAGCGGAAATCTTTAGCACTGTTGTTTGTGTAACGCAGAGTAGAGCATGAACGATAACATTTACTCTCTTTCCTCCGTTCCCACCAAATCTGATTTTCCGTGATGTCTCCGGCAGTACATCACTCCCTTTCCCTTTGTACACGTTTTCTTTTTCATTTGATGTCGCACAAAGCACTACTAACTCAACATATGATTCTTGGTTGTACACAACCTCATCGGTTCTTCGGGAGCAGTATACTACTATGCATGTGCCGTTTCCCTCGTTTTATGTCTTAACTGGAAGCACACACCTCGATGCTAAACATTTCGAACTTCGGCTCAACTCCGCGTATCCACCATCATCACACAATCGCTGATTTCACATGCACATACCTCCCTGTCCCGTGAATCTGTTACTACAGGTTCACAGCAGTCTTCAGATCCCCTTTTGGCACCAGCAGAAACACAACCACGGGAATACATGGGCGAACGACAGGCAAATATGGAAAACGAGATGTAATAATTTACAGGATTGTAGGCACCAGTCATTCGTTCACTTTTTATTACATGTATGCGACGGAACACTACGAGGTTTACAGTTGCCGCCATTGCCGGAAGGAACCGATGAGAAGAGGGAAGAAAGGGAAACAGTCAAGGTAGATGAAGACATAAGGCATAGAAGAACACTGAAAATGACGCCATCCCACGAATTTCTTTCAGGTCATTGGGAACTAGTTTCTGAGGATCCGTGTGGATTGAACCATGAATGCAACCCTGGGAAGAATGCCAAAGAGAGAAGCAATAGACATGTAAAGCTAATTCTAGCCAACAGATATGGATCTACTCAATTCACCACTCTTTTTAGGAACTACAGAACGTTAGAAGCGATCAGAAGTACGCTGAAAAGAGACCAGTTCAGATCAACCTTGACATGGTTGCAGCAGCGCTCAATGCTGAAACGGTTTCAAAGATCCCACATAACCTTCCCTTTCCTTTTCTCAGCCACAGTGTTCTCAGAAGACATGGAGGACAACATTCGTGCCGCAATACAAAGATCGGGATATCAAGCAAGGAGACGAGATAATAGCGAGGTCAAGACCAAAAAATTTCCTCATCGCAACCTCCAATGCTCATCTAAAGTTCAGGAGCGTGGCTAAGTGGACAAACAGGTCGGTAAGTATGAAAGCTGTGCCAGAAGAATATCGCACTCTTCGAGATGCTCTTTATATCTTCAGCACCACGAGCCTGAATTTCACATCTATTATTCTACGGCCCCATCCAGGTAACAATTCACGCTTATGCAAGAACCCTTTGAATAACTCCAGTTCAGCGATCTTTTTTCGCCTTTACAGAAGGCTTGCGAGAACGGTCTACACTGTATAGTGGCCGATGGAATGCACTCGGCTCAGCCCAAGTCCCTCGGTTATCAGTCGCAGCTGTACTGCGTGCACGGTGTATGCAGTCATGACGTTGAGATCCCGCTGTTCTACTGCATCACCGCAAAAAAACCGAGACGATATACCTGAAGATTTTCGAAGAGCTGAAGAAAAACCTAGTCGGTGATATTCTACAAAGGGTGGTGCTAGACTCTGAAAAGGCTGCAATTAGAGCAGCACGAAAGACATTCTCTAATGCAGCTGTAGAAGAGTGCGCGTTCCATCTCGCATGGAACCGCAAAAGGGAGGCCCTCACTCTGAAGTGATTCGTACGAGGACAGAAAGGCGAAAGAGTCGTGGAATGGTGGAAGACAGTGGAAGGTAATCAAAGATCGACTACTAGTTTCTGGAATGTCACTTCAATATTATAAGTGTGGTATTTCTCCACACTTCCTTCCGCTAATGCGTGCCTTACGAAGTCCCCCCGTTCCAAGCGGGCAGGGAGCCTACCGAAAGTGCAAGGAATTCCTCAACTACTTTCATACGACCTGGACGGAGGGCCCATTCAAGGGAATGTGGTGTAAATAGAAGCTCAGAGAGCTGCGAACGACGAATTTGCCGGAAGCTTTCTACAGGTAACAGTTGCAGGTAACGAAAGCATGAAGCACACTCAATACCAAAAAATTTTCAGGAGACTAAGGCTCCTCATTCATGGGGACCACCCACCCTTGAGCGTGCTGATTGATGCATTTTGCAAACTTAACTACGAAGCGCGTGCAGCTCTCAAGCGCCTCGAGGAGGTGGGGGTTAAAAGGATTCCTACTGCACTTTTCTATCTGAATTTGTCTTTACAGAAACCAGAAGATGCCAGGGTCCTGCTCAAAAGATGAAGATAGGAGGGAAAAAATAGCGGAGGAAATGAGGAAGTAACTATATTTCCCTTATTTCATCATATATTACGGAATTAGAAAGCTGATCCTTGATTGCTACCTTCAGATTCGATGTATGCTTCGAAATGGCGCATCTCAAATCGAAGCGGAAGAATATTGTCGAAAAATGTCTAGATTTGTTACTAACACTACCATCTAAGCCTAATTTATGTGTTTCATTTTAATTCACACTACCATGTAAGCTTTATTTGTGTGTTTCATTTTGATTCATTTTGGCATGCTTTTCACCTTTGATTGATAGGATTCAGGTTTTTTACATTGTAGTTCTTGGTTCTATAAAATTTGCTAAAAAAATCAGCAGTAAATTCACTCATTATGATGTAATTAACGACACATGGTACGCCTCAAACCCATTGAGGGTGTATGAGACTATCAGCCCCTCCCCCCAGCTGTCGATGTGTCGTGGTCCCCCCGCCCAAAACTGCCCCGTGGGGGGGGTAGGTCAGAGTAACGGGAGCCGTGGGAAAGTCGTAAATTTCCTGTGTACGGGGTCCGCCCGTTTTTGCAAACTCACGTTTTTACTAACACCGTCCGCGCGGCGCGGTTGCGTGCAGCTCTCTTGGCTTTTTGCCAAGTCCTGTAATTGCGCTTTGGAATACAAGTACAACGCAATTTTTATGCGGAATAACATTTTAGGTGCTGCAAAATAAGAACGAAGATGATGACGAGGGCTAGAACTCAAGAGCAACTGTCTGCTTCTGCAATATCCCTCACAGGCCGCGCATTCCCCAGAACATGACAATAAAACATGATAATACAAGCAAAACGCAACTGAATAGCATTTGAGGTACTGCTCATACTACAACGTCCGAATAGAAAAAAAGTGATGAAGATGAACAAAAGCTAAAATGAAGTAAGCAACGCAATGTGGATCGTAAATAAAAACAAAATTGAAAAAACTAAGGAAACGCAATAAATTAAAATCGCGTGTGCATTTCTGCGATCCGGCTCGAATCCGGCTCTAATGCTATAGAAATACTTCAAACTAACGAGTGGGACGCTTTGGGCCGTTTTTATTTTGATGTTTTGTGGGAATGCGCGGCATAAACGTAGCATAGCGAGCACGGGCGTATGCACGGGCGTATCATGAAGTCAGTCCATTAACGAGGTTAAAGACAGCCCCCGCGCTCGAGTTGTACATGGTCGTCCTTCCTTGTAGTGCAGCTCCCAATCTAGAGACTGTCCCACTGTCGCGACTCCAAAGCGAGCGAGGAGCGAGCTACAGCCGCTGAAAGTCTCGATTCTACCGCCCGCCCAGTTGGACCGCCCACTTGCTATTTGTCTCCTCTAACGGAGGGCAGCCCAGTTGTCCTTTGTTGGGGCGGCGGGCATTAATCGGAATTGCATGTCATTTTTGGTATCCGCGCCCGTGCCCATGAATGATTCTGCTCTCTTTTTTCAAAATTTCATTCATGAGGAGCATATACAGCCAGCTCGACCCATTTTGCAAGGTAAAACGCCAAAAATTCGCTAGCGACCATTTTCGTAGTGCAGCTAGACGCACTGGACAACACTAAAGGATGCACGCTACCATAACCCTAAATTCGGACGCCGTGTTTTTAAAGTTTCTTTTCCTTTTCGAGAGTTTTTCTACCGTGTTTTTGTTGTTTTTCGTATTCTTTTCTTTGCATTGAATGATATCCACTACTAGGAGATGTGATAAAGGGATTTGTGTGCCAGGGGTTGCATAGAGACCGCAGCGCGGTGTGACTGTCAGGGAGCAATTTTGTTTATGGTGTTCTTGAGGACTCTTTGTTTTCTTCGTTGGTGAATTACTTACCAGCTGATGTTTCATAATAGAAACGCAACTATTCATGATACTTTTATCGCGGGAGCTGTCTTTACTATTCGTAGTTGTGTTTCTTTGATGTCCGGAGGGTTCCCATAGTTAACCGCTCTAGTTCGACGATCACCACAATGGTCATAAGATCTAGAAGTACGTTGGAAATGCGGCAGTGCTTCCGATTTATGTCAATCTTGTACTAATCATTTATGTTCACATCAGACCGTCACTTCAAGGTACTCCAATAAAAAAAATCGAATGAAGTGCTCACTAGACCTATAAACAAAGCAGTCAATGAGTAATTGAGCAACTACTCATTTCTGATGGATGAGTCTGTTAAGAAATTCAACAACAACATTGCCACATGTTTTACAATACCCGAAAGACAAAGACCTTTATTGATGATGCAGTCAAATACCTTTGTATCAGTTTTGCCGTAGAGTATGCTTACTATCAAATCCAGCTCGAGAACATCTTACCATCTGTCCATATAAGCGGGTTCAGGTCGAAAAAACATGCAGAGCAGTAAGAAGAAATACAAAAAAATAAAGTAAGAAAACAAGTAAATGCATATTATAAGATTCCCTGTCAACTTTAAGCGTATACTAGTGAAAGAAAGCTTGTTACAACCAACGGGTTCCAAGCAAATTTCCCTAACAGAGATAATCAATACCCAAGTATTCGTACTTGAAGGTAAAATGAGTTACGGCACCATTATGTTACACCAATACTGTTCCGAGATATCCAAAATTCACCCGTAAAACCTTTTTTATGAAAAAAAGCGATATGCAAGGCTGAGTTCAATGCGGAATTCTATATTAAATCCAACTTGGCGGCTACACGTTTCTTGGGTGTGGTTCTTCTTCTGCGGCGGAGCAGGTGGATAGAACGAGCTTGCTGGAATGTTGCTATTGAACCAGAAAGATACTGTTTGATCATGTTATTTTCCTCAGCGCTACATTACCTGAAGGAGCATGACTTAGTCTGTCCCACTGCGCCTCCTATGTGATTTAGCGACTCATTCCCTTCTCAAGGCTCGCAAATGTTCGCAAACATCTTGAAAGATTAGCGTTGGCAATGCCACAGCTTTGATATGTATAAATAAGGCGGATAGTCGGACTAATCTTCTAATAAACCTTATCTGTGACAAATCTGTCTATACGTACCCAGTATGCCGTAATAGTGGCACTGCGATCACAACTATTACGGCGCAAATGTGCTTCAAAATTCTCTGGAAACGCGAGTTTTCCGGAGAATATCTTTTTCGTGAAGGTGTTACAGCAGTTTACTGTACGGCGGTCGAAACTGCCGCTTCAGCACTGAGGAGAGCTCTTTTGTTTCTAAGTAGGTTGCCTTTTATATTTCGGGATTAGAGAACAAAAAAAATATTAATCATTGAAAATCGCTTTATTGTTTTTCAAAATATTCCCCATTAAGATCTATACACTTTTGCATGCGTTTGAACCAATTGTCGAAGCACTTTTGCCACTCTGATTGAGGTATCTCCAAAACATGCATTCTGAACGCATCAACCGCTTCTTCAGGTGTCGAAAAACGTTGACCTCTCATTTTATTTTTTACGTACGGGAATAAAAAGAAGTCATTCGGTGCCAAGTCAGGACTATATGGCGGATGACTCATCAAATCGATGTTTTGAGTGCTCAAAAATGCAGTTGTTTGAGCCGATGTGTGAGAGCTCGCATTGTCGTGGTGAAGAGTGATCCGTCTTCGGCGGTTGGGATCCAACGCGAACAAATTTTTTTGACAGTCAAATGTTCATGCAATATTGAATATATGCTGGTCCCACTAATGCCTAAGGTTGTCTCAATCTCACGATAGGTCACATGACGATCTTGCAATATTAGTTTGCGCACAGCATCAATGGTTTCCGGAACAACAACTGATTTTGGACGACCTCCACGAAATTCGTCTTGGAGTGAACTACGACCTCGGTTGAATTCACCATACCATCGATAAACACTGGTCCTTGATGGAGCTTCATCGCCAAAAATTGAATTAAGTTGTAAAAGTAAAAAATAATCGCACGAAAATGTTCACGATTTAATTCCATTTTTTGGCCGACCTAAATCGTTTAAGTTAGTGTAAACAACACAAATAGCGCTCATATGTCAAAACGTTCTGAGTACGTATAACCTCAAAAATGTCAAACTTTACGATAGAGCTGTCAGTTGCCAGATTGCAACACTAGGGTTGCCCAATCCCGAAATATAAAAGGCAACCCTCGTATAAACCATGAAGTTCGACAAAAAGGTCACTCGTGCCTGGGTATTTCACATATCCCAGGAGAGTACCTAATAGCCTGAAACGAAATGAGATGAGTGAATGAAGAGATGACGTAATTAGAACATTACATGGGAAAGAGTGGTGGCTTGTCCCAAACCAGTTGAGAGACTCGGCTATATTTGTTGTGGGGGCTCACAAATTCCCATATTTGCCAGGCCAGTTGTCAGCGGATGTGTCTCCGAGAAACGAGTGATACCGCCTTTTTTTCTCGCGAACCTTGAGTCTTACGTCGTCAGTCCACATTAATGCTTGCTTGTCAATTCTACGTCTTCCAGACTTCGTTGTGCCAAATTCGGTTCTGCAATATCCCTCAGAGGCCGCGCATTCCCACAGAACATGACAATAAAAACGGCCTAAGCGTCCCACTCGTTGAAGTATTTCTATAGCTTTAGAGCCGGATTCGAGCCGGATCGCAGAAATGCACACGCGATTTTAATTTATTGCGTTTCCTTAGTTTTTTCAATTTTGTTTTATTTACATCTACATTCGTTGTTCTTCATTTCTAGCCTTTGTCATCTTCATCACCTTCTATTCGGACTTTGAAGCATGAGCAATACCTCAAATGTTAGGAAATTGCGTTTTGCTTGTATTGTCATGTTTTATTGTCATGTTGTCCGTTTTTATTGTCATGTTCTGTGGGAATGCGCGGCCTGCGAGGGATATTGCAGAAGCAGCACAGTTGCTCTTGAGTTCTAGCCCTCGTCATCATCTTCAGTTCTTATTTTGCAGAACCTAAAATGTTATCCGCATAAAGAAATTGCGTTGTACTTGTATTCCAAAGCGCAATTACAGGACTTGGCAAAAAGCCAAGAGAGCTGCACGCGACCGCGCCGCGCGGACGGTGTTAGTAAAAACGTGACTTTGCAAAAACGGG
>MU911952.1:119488-143280 GCA_036418165.1 Cooperia oncophora | reverse complement strand
TATAGAGTGGGACAGTCTCTAGCTTGGGGGCAGACTACTTGCACAAAGAAGGACGAAGATGTACTACTTGAGCGCGCGGGCTGTCTTTAACATACGACCTATCACTCCACTCTTAAATTAGTCCAATGACCATATTCTTGTGTTGCGACCTATCAACATCATGAACCCCCAGTTCAATGAAACCAACCTCAATGCACCTGACATATCGGTCACCAATAATGAGCTAATTATGTAAGACTCGCACGTATCTCATCGGATACTGCACCATACTAGGAGACTTCCTTAAAGGTAGCACCCGCATTCAATTTGATGAGTTATGGGGCTCAGACAATGACAACAAGGTGGAAAGTAGTTCACTAGTGAAGAAAATGCAAAAAATCACTAGGTATGTCCTATATAGGATCCCACGCCGAGCTGAGGCTGCTGCTTAAAGACACATGGTACGCTCAAACACATTGAGGGTGTATGAGACTATCAGCCCCCCAGCTGTCGATGTGTCGTGGTCCCCCCGCCCAAAACTGCACGGGGTCAGAGTACGGGGCCGTGGGAAAGTCGTAATTCCTTGCTACACCGCCGTTTCGCAAACTCACGTTTTTACGAACGCGGCTAAACTCCGCACCCGGCTGTTACCACGCGGCGCAAAGAATACAAACTGCAGTTTGAATTATCTTACCGCGCGCGCAAATTTGAACCCCTCATGTGTGTGCTGATGATTTCCTCTTATGTAGTCGTGAGAACTTATACACGAATGTTCCTTCACTGTTCTGCTGTTATTCGCTCTTCTACTGTCCTTTGCATCCTGATCAACATCACGCTGGCGGATTCTTGAAGGCTTCTCCTGTGTATTCTTCAGCTGCCCGGATCTGCTATTCACTATTGTGGTATTTTTTATGTCAATTCCTCTCAATTTAGCTACTCTCTTCCTCCATGCCACCAAATCTAACAGGTAAGACGTGATTATTGGCGCGCTGTCGATTTTTTAGACAGTTTCTCTTTTGCGTACGAAGTTTTCATTAGTCATTTTTTCCTGGCCTTCTTTTTCCTGAATAGTATTAGGTTGTCCGGAAAGTTCTGCACGTTTTGTGTTACTATTTTTTGTACATTCATTGCTGATTAAAAACTCATTCTCCCTTGCGTCTCAGTAGTACATCCTGAAGAGAATTCTTTGCGCTATCTGATGGTATAATTGCCGTTTCACCATTGCTTGATAAACCCCCTTTTTTCAAGATTTTTTTCAAGCATGTGAAAAGAGCACTTCGGACGATAATGTAACACGAATGTTCAGGTCAGAATGAGGGCAGTGGAGATTTTGGGGAGAGTGTCCAGGGACCTCTGCGAGGCCTGGTGTGGAAAGACGTTAGAGGAGGAAGACTCCGCGCGATTGAAAGAGGCTTTGGATGCCAGTTATGGCGATATGGGCGCTGAAGAGGCCTCATCATCTGACAGCAGCCTGTCGGATGATATGCTTAGTTGTTATAGTGTAGAGCTTGAATATCTTGATTTCTTTTTTCAGTAGATTCTAGTCAATTCACCATAACGGGGTATTTTTGTTGCTTACTATCACGGGTTACATCTTTCACTGTTACTGTCACGTATTACATCTTTTACTGTTACTATCACGGGTTATTTTTGTTGTTCTTACTTTCACGGGTTACATCTTTTACTGTTACTATCACGGGTTATTTTTGTTGTTCTTACTTTCACGGGTTACATCTTTTACTGTTACTATCACGGGTTATCCATTAATCACTACTTACCGTTTTCTTTACCGCGGGTTTTGTTAACATTCCCTTGTTTGTTGCCACTTGATTGTCACCACTTTTCATTTCTTGTTACACTGCTTTTGATTTCTTGTTACACTGCTTTTGTTTGTTGTTATTCTAAGCTTCTTAGTCGGGATTGAGTCGTCGTTAATTGTAGTCGGTTTTGAAGTGTTTCCTAACGGTGAATACGTACTTTCGAGTTTTACTCTAGTCCTTAAACCAATCTAAATCTGTTTTTTTTTCTTTTCTATCTCCATTGTAACTGCCGGATTCTGTCCATTTTCTACCTCATTCCAATGCTAGTAGGGTTACAGTTTCCCTAACAATGCCATATGATGCTACTTGTTCTAATGGCGCCATATGCTCTTGATTTAGTTTTATTAAAAGCAGGCTTATGAAGAGAAAATGAAAAGTTCCATGGTATCTTTGTGAAAAAAGCCGAAAAAGGTAAGCTTGTTAGTGACAACTCTAGGGGGTGGGTCGGGCAGTCGACAAGAAACACCATAAAAGCACAAAGAAGTAATTTGAATAAAAGTGTTAGTAAAATACACGCTGTAACAGAGAAAGAAGCTATGGTAAGCGACGTAGAGGCACAACAAGGCACAGTGGCAAGCAGAGTAGGCGTCTAGCGAGAGAGCGAGTGATGGAAGCGCTAACTAAGAATGCACTCTCTGAAAAAAGAATTGCTACGTAACGTTCTTATCATATAAAAGGACACAACTTAGACCCTATAATGAAGAATGAGTCAAATAAAACAAGAAAAAAATGAAAAATAAGCAACAAAACTCACGGAACGGGAAAAAGTACGGCGCATAGGGCGTCTTGTGAAACAACGAATTCAAAAGCGACATCAATCCTCAAAACAGAGTCAAAGTGTGTTCCTATCATATAAAAGAACACAACAAAGACCCTGTCATGAAGAATGAGTCAAATAAAAAAAAGAAGAATGAAAAATAAGCAAAAAACTCACGGAACGGGAAAAACTACGGCGCATAGGGCAAGACCTGTGAAACAACGGATTCAAAAGCGACATCAATCCTCAAAACAGAGTCAAAGTGTGTTCTCATCATGCAAAAGAACACAACAAGGACTCTGTGATAAAGATAGAGTCGAACCAAAAAAGGAACAATGAAAAAGGGAAGAGCAAACTCACAAAGCGACAGGAATCACGGCCACAGCGGCAGAAATGCGGAAGATGGACATTGCAAAAAGACCGCATCTTCCAAAAAATGTCAGAGAGTGTTCTTCGCACGAATAAAGACACTTCACGGACACTGCATGGAAGGAGGTCCAATATTCAGAGAATAAATAGAAAGCACCTGAACAAAATCAGAGGATGGGCAAAAACACCATCAAAACAGCTTGTATTGCAACGAAAAGCAAAAAAACGCTGTGATACCAAAAAATAGAGTAAATAATTATCAACTCACCTCTCGTTTTTGGCGTGCAGGGAGCAGAATAACAGCTTAATTAGAAAAATAAATGGCGGCGATCAGCTGATTGCGCGGTGCAGCCGGCTATTGCGGGCAGAGCCCAGAGAAGAAGAGCGCGCAGAGAGGCGCGGCTTCGCGGAGAGGAGCGCAGAGAACGATGGACCGCCGTGATTGCTGCCCCGTGCAGCAACCGCCGCCACCCCTATTACAGCCCCGTCGCGTCGCTGCAAGGTCCGCAATTCCGCCTACCGCGTCTGAGGGATCGCGACTGTACTCGAGCGCGGAAGCGTCTTTAACCTCAGTGCAAAATCAAAGTCAATCAATGGTACTATAATGGGGCCCGTATAACGACCAAGGTTACCATCATTCCCTACAAAACAAGTCCTGGTACTTATTTAGTAATTTATAAAATTTCTGGAGTTGCGTGTTATCTAGTGAAGAACGATTGAGTTGAACTTGATTTCGGATTGTTGCAGGTTGTTCTGTGCTAGGAGTTCCAGTTAGTAAAAACGGTACTCGCCCTAACCTCAATAAAGTCGCGAGTATCGCTAAGATTCCACGTCCAACTGACGTGGAAGCGTTAAAGTCATTTCTAGGAGCCGCATCGTAGAGGCGTTATTTTGCCGCGTTTCTCAACAATAGCTACACCGCTTAACAATCTTCTAAACAAAAACACACCGTTTGTGTGGAGTGAGGCTCAAGAACAGGCGTTTCTTGCTCTCAAGAAAGCCCTAGTTGAAGCACCCTTATTAGCTTCTCCTACATTTGGAGAACCGTATATTATACATACGGATGCATCAACTACAGGCTTAGGCGCATGTCTGCTTCAATACAGTAAAAAGACGCAGGGAGAACATCCTATAGCGTACTGCAGTCGCGCATTAAATAAACATGAGAAGAATTACGCAGTTATTGAGTTAGAAGCTTTGGCGATAGTTTTTGCGCTAAATCAATTCTATCCCTACGTAGCCAATGCAAAAATAACGCTCATTACTGACCACGCGCCTTTGAAATCGCTAATGCATAGGGCAGATTTGGTTGGTAGACTAGCGAAATACCAGATTGCTATACAAGCCTATGATATTAAAATCGAATATAGGGCAGGTAAGCATAACACATTCTGCGATTTTCTCAGTCGCTATCCTTGCCTACCATCAACGCGATAGAAGCGCAATCGTTCCCCTCGTTCAAGCAACGCAGAGAAATTCAAGGTACAGTCCCATCATAAAGTTTCTTACTAAGGAACTAGAGGAGCTACCTGAAGAATTTCAAAGCAAACTGAAAAACTTCTCAATGCATAACGATTCTCTGTATTATAAAATACACGGCAGGGAATTATTGCTTATTCCAGATGAAAGTATGCAAACTAGCATAATTGCTATATTTCATGAGAATCCCCTTCTCGGATCACATCTTGGAATAGCAAAAGCATCCTACTATATATAATCCGCTAAGTGTGTCTGTGTGTGTGTGTGTGTGTGTGTGTGTGTGCGTCTGTCTGTCTGTCACGAAATTCATAGCGAGCGTCGCAGAAAAGATAGGATGACAGTTCCAAGAAGTGATATACATGGCAGGACGGGAACACTTTTGGTGGGTGACAGGAGGTGATAACACTTGATAAGATTCGATAAGGGGCCTTAGAAGGGGAGGGTGACCGAAATCGTAGCGCAAGTTGCAGCAGCTGCGGGACCGTGATTTCAAGGAGTGATATACATGGCAGGACGGGAACACTTTTGATGGTGACAGGAGGTGATAACACTTGATAAGATTCGATAAGGGGCCTTAGAAGGGGAGGGTGACCGAAATCGTAGCGCAATTTGCAGCAGCTGCAGGACCGTGATTTCAAGAAGTGATATACATGGCAGGACGGGAACACTTTGATGGGTGACAGGAGGTGATAACACTTGATAAGATTCGATAAGGGGCCTTAGAAGGGGAGGGTGACCGAAATCGTAGCGCAAGTTGCAGCAGCTGCGGGACCGTGATTTCAAGGAGTGATATACATGGCAGGACGGGAACACTTTTGTGGGTGACAGGAGGTGATAACACTTGATAAGATTCGATAAGGGGCCTTAAAAGGGGAGGGTGACCGAATTCGTGGCAAGTTGCAGCAACGGCGGGACCATGATTTCAAGTACTGATATGCCGTAGGGTGGGGCTGGCAGAAGCTGATAACAGTTGATAAGATCCGATAAGGGGCCTCGGAAGAGGAGGGTCATCAAATTCGTGGCGCAGGTTACAGCAACAGTGGGAACTCAGATCCGTGAGGTGATATAGGGTGTGGGACGGGATTGGCGGGCGACAGAAAGTGATAACAGTTGATAAGATACGGTAAGCGGCCTCGGAAGGGGAGGGTCATCAGATTCGTAACGCAGGTTACAGCAACAGTGGGACCTCTGATCCGAGAGGCGATACAGGGTGATATGATAGTGATACGGGACGGGAGTGTTATTGGCGGGTACGGAAGTGATAGGAGCTAAAATTGACAAGGTAGCATGGGAAAATCCGCTTCACCGCTCACAACAACAATGCGATCGATATGACTCAAGTATAACGATCTCAGTGATTCCAACAGAACTCATTCCTCACTGCTTATTAGTAACGACATCGTGTACGACCGCTAAGCCAGCTCTATTCCAAATGCATGTGGTTTGTTTACAGAGATGTTATGAACAGCAGCAACTTGACTTAATCACTCTTACCACAATTATCTTCCATCAACAACCTCAGTGAGGGCCATTTAAAGGGTTCCACTGCTGAATGCGGTAGTGCATTCCAAAGCAAGACGCTTTAGGAAGACAGATTGCATAAATTATAGGCTGCTTCAGTGGCTGTCCAAACAGGCTGCACTATTTCCGTGTAGGTTATGAACGTACCAGTCGGATCGCTGGCTAAGGCCGGCTTTCCTCCTTCTGTGATGCGGGGGGGGGGGCTGCTGCTGCTTCTGCGCCTTGACGGAACAAGCGCTGCTTTTCAGTTCTTGGCTGATGCAGAAGATTCCTTACAGTGTGGTTGGTCAACGATCCTTAACTTAGCACGCGGCAAATCCGCATGGCCCGGCGAAGCCGGGCCATGTCACAGAAGGAGGAGCGCCCGGCGACAGCCGGGCGATCCGACTGGTATAAAAGCATAAAAGAATGTACTTTTGGCCGAACTTGTATCAAGACGTTACAACGTATATCAATACATGTCCGACATGCCAAAAGGTGAAAACACCTTCAAAAGGTATAATCAGAGAGGAAATGGGAACCTTCCCTACCCCGACGAGACCTTTTGAACGTGTTCACACAGATATAATTGGTCCGCTACCTCAATGTGAGGACGGTAGTAAATTTATTTCTATAACCGTTTGTGCGTTCAGTAAATTTGTAGTGTGTACCTCAGCAGAAGATCAGACTACTGATACAGTAGTAAAAGCACTGATCAATGATGTTATTTCGAAGCACGGAATCCCTAACGAAATAGTTTCGGATCGTGGTTCGAATTACACTAGCGAGGTGTATGCTAAAATCAACAAAGCACTCGGTATAAAGAATAAATTTACTACTGCTTATAACCATAAGGCTAATGGACAAGCAGAACGACTAGTGAAGGTGATTACTGACTCCTTAACAGCATACTGTGCGGAGGCCAGACACCAATGGTCAGATTTTGTCCAGCCTATCGTCTTCGCATATAACTGCAGTATCAATGCGACGACAGGTTACAGCCCGTTCTTCGTCGTTCACGGTAGACACCCAATAACATGGAGTGACATACTCCATGAGCTGCCTCAGCGTCACATCATCGCTTCGGATGACTTCGCTGATCAGTTCGCGGCCGGCTTGAACAACACCATAATAGAAGTTGGAAACCAAATAGCCAAGAAGTCGTCCTTCTACAAAACAGGATACGACTTACTTCACAAGGTATGCCCAACGAGCCTTTCCATTGGAGATTTGGTGCTGTTACATGACGACACAGTTCGTCCGAAACTAACGAACCAATGGAAAGGTCCGTTTAAGGTTGAATCGGTAGATCGACCAAATGTGACCATAAGCAGCCTTGTAGGTCGCTCTATGCGACAAGTAGTACATGTCAACCGCGTAAAGTTGTATGCTCCTCGTTGTTTGTCGGATGATGTTTCCCACCAAAATGCGCAAGCACAACCACCTCCGTCACAGATAAAGGAAAGATCATCTGCCGAACAACAACCTCTAATCCGGCGTTCTCGCCGACTTCAGGAAAGGCAAACACACTTGCCACATCAGCCGGAGTAACAACAGCATAGGTTGTCTGTTTTACTACAAAACAACAATCTTTGGCAAGTTTAATTTCAACATATTTCTGGCCGCTCGTCGCGAAATTTTCCCCATTCTCTGAGTTGGCGGCTCAAAGAATGATAAGGCAGCTCCTTTCGCTAAATTAAAAACATTAGCTTGTATAACGCCCTTATACTAGTCGAACTCCAACATCTGTTTAGCAAGACTAGTATTCGTATCGTCTTTGAGGAAATATTCCGTGTGATTTATGACCATTACGACCCCCCCCCTCCCCTCTCCTGGCGGCCATATACGACCCGGATTCCCCAACCAACGATGTGCACTGACGCGCCTACGACACACTTCCAATTTAAAGGGCGCCGCTTTGGGACAGCGATGACGTATCGTTGACGCTATGGATGCCCGGACAACCCAATAAGCAAACCCAAGAAGGTCAAAACAATTGTTTTGACCGAAAATTCGTTTTTAGTGGTAATCAGTGGTCCTGATCACAAATATAACATTCTTGGCGTCCACGCAATTTGGCGACAGAATAGCGCTGAACGTTCCCTATATTGGTGTACATAACGAATTCAGTGGAAAGAAGATGTGGCCCCAAATTGTCTATAATTGACACCACACCAGAAGTTACTAAATTCGCAATCAGATCCACTGTATAGCCTATGAGGATCAACGTCCAGCAACAATCTTGTTCAATGGTGCGTGAAAATCGAAATAGTTGAATAGCACTGACTCATGAGGTACAGCTACTCAGAATGTGCCCATAAATGGCAAATATCCGAGTTATATTCATGCGCAGACACTAATGGAAGCGAGAACAGCGAAATCTAAAAAATGCAAAAAGCCGCGACGCAAGGGGAGCCGAACCATCAACCCCACCCTCACTGTCCGATTGCGAAACCTCCACTCTATCCGCTAGGCCATCCGATGCTCGACTCTGCTAGCGCTCTAATCGTTGATGAAACCATTGCAAGAAGCCGTTCACCCTTGAGCACGTGACCCAAGTTGGAAGCTCACTTGCGGCGATTTTTCGCTTCGATTCAAATAGCCCCTTTATAAGGACCCCCCACTCAGCAACTGGTCAAAGTTGCAAGTGACCTACGCCGTATAGAGGCCCAGAACGAAGCAGATTCCATTCCAGCAGATTTTCACTAGTTTTTTACCTTTCCTGGAAATGAAGCACACTTTTCAGGTCCTTGCATGAGCCCCTACAATATGCAAAAACCGTTTTCGAAAAGCGCACCACGCCCTGAACGACCTCCCTTGTCAGATCCATATATAACTGCTCTAGATAAATTTCTTCTCTGTCATTCATTATCCTCTTGTAATCATTTGATTCTGACAGGATTACTGACACATTCAGTTGTAATAAAACAGGAAATTTAGGCAATCGTTACATTTCTTGATATACTTCATCAGGTCGTAAAACACTTGATAATTTGAGAAGAACAATCAAATCTGAGTTCCCCCGAAATAGTTTTCAATCTGAAATGAAATAAAATTCAATGAACTACAAAAAAACAAAAATCTGTAAATGACACATTTGTGGCTGCTAACAAGAAGCGAAGGAGTGTACTTAATCATTTTCAATGCAATGGATGGGAGAACTTGGTTTCCTTTTTGTGTGGGGTCAGCGGAGAGGCAGTTGCGCAATTTATAGAAGAAACCCTGATCATTTCTCAATTTAAGAACAGCAGCGCGAGGTACCCAACCGCACTGGAAAGCGTGAATCACCAAAGATTGGCAAAATGCCAGGAGCGCCGTGCGTGAAACGTGCCGCGCGGATGCTGTATTACTAGATGCGACCCTCAAGACCAATAGCTTGGAAGGCTCCACTCTCGTGCTCCAATGCAACCCTGCGCTCCAATCGCAACTTGGGTTACGGTTGCTACGATTCCCCGGCCTGCCAAATCTCTCTTGTGTGAGATATCGATCGGCTGGACGAGCGGCTGAGAGCGAAAGGGACAGAGGGCTCCCATGAATAATGACAGTGTGTTAAGCTTTGCGAACGTTCCATCGGCATTGATGACAACCGTTTTCGTCTTTCTCTCTTTCACGTTCACATCCCAATTATTTGTCTGTATTCTGACGTCCTAGTTATCTTACCCACCTACCCACCTGGAAGTCACATGGAGATCGAGAACATTGTTGCGAATACCGTCTACATAAAAGCTAGAGAGAGTGAGTTATCTTAATCCGTAAATGCAGTTAAAGATGTATGCAGTGCATCGGAATTCCCTGTCCATTGCAAATCAGTTGCAAAATAATGTATCACTTTGATAGGTGGCGGTCAAAAGAAGGGGAAGAGCAAGAAGTGGAAGAGTTACCTTCAGTTTCCTCATTATACGGAATGCTTGCCGTTGCGGTCTGAAATCGACGTCAGGTACGCAAGCCGTTTTGAAACGACCTCCTGACAGTCAACGATTTTGTCGGCTCTCCTTTTCTCCACGTTTAATGATTCGTGGTACAACGTTGTCTCGCATTATTTCTAGGTTTTCTTCCACTTTCAATATTTTCATCAACTTACTGTTTTACATTCTCGCCTATATTTCCATCTGGAAAAGTTGGCGGACCATTTAAGTCGTTGTGGAACCGCGGTGCATTATCCCGATCGATGACTTTCATTGCCGCCTTTAGCAGGGGACACAGAGGATTTCCAGGGACAGTTTTCAAGACGTTTCGCCTCTGCAGTTCCAGTTTTTTCACGATGGGATTCTCTTGGGCCGCGTTCATAAAAGATGTTGCGGAAGAGGAAGTGCATACGTATCAAACTTCCACTTTCACCACAGTGGGGTTCTCACCTGACGGTGGGGCGGTCTTCCGACCAGGCTGGCAAGCGGTCCGATGATTACGGGTCTTTGGAAAGGGGTGCACTGACTCTTAGCTAGAACACATGCTGCCGCACCATCTAATCACTCTTCGACAACGTTCAGACTTCGCTATCGATCCAGTTCGCGCGAACTGGATCGCGCGATTGGGACGGGTGAAATTCAACGGGGCCGCGTTCATGTTTGTTCATGTTTAATGTTTCTGTTCTTTTCTTTTCCATCTTCCTTTCCTTTCTGTGCATAACGCCTTAAGTTTCTAGGGCACCATTGTTACCCCAAAAACTCAGAATTTTTTTCGCTGAAACGTTGTCTATAGATGTTATTCGATGTCGTGATTACGACTTTCGCCTAAACCTACACCCGTAATAAATGCCGGACGAGTTTTACGGGCGCAAGTCGTCCACTTCGTTGTGGGACCACGCGTCCCTTTAACTTCATTTGAATTAGGATACTTCAATAAGAGCGGTTTTTTTGCGAGATTATCGCTTTTGTGCGTAATCATAGTTAATATTTTCGAGATCTGCTTCTGCTTCGAAAGGCTGAAAGTGGATACTGAGTTACCGGTTTCGTGCTTTGCTGTGCATACTGCTTTTGGCTGTGTGATTGGGTTCCGGAGCTTCCGCATGAGTAAGAATGGCTCCAGCAGTCATGTATGTACTCGGGCTGCTCTCGTTCACCTGCAGAAGGGGGTGGGAGAACACAAGTAAGAGCGTTTTTATGTTGTGGACTATACTATACTGCGGTTGATTCGAAGCATAAACATCTGCCAATGATCTTGAGGGCATTCCAGCTGCATTTAAAACATTGTGGTTGATTTTTGCTGGAATTCATTTACCATTGCGGACTGTGAAGAACTGCAGTATGAATGTTGTCTCGCTCTGCGCGACCTCCTAGATATCATTATTTGCTAGAGAGTAGGTACCTCTTTGATAGCGTTATTTGTTAAGGGCGCTTCACCCCTTGATACCATTATTTGCTAGGGAGTTTCGTTTAGACTCTCTTAGTTATGCTTGATCTCTTCTATGCTCTGTTCTTTGTGATTTGTACTTGCTCCTCCGTATCAGCTCTTGGCCCCTATAAAAGGGCGCATTCGCCAGGAGTCGGTTCGAATAAACCTTAACAGAACCAGCTCTTTCTAGCAGAAACAAAAGAACCCCCTAATCGGGACAACTTGGTGCATCGGCTAAAATAAAAATAATAGCCACTTCGTTCCCTTTTCGCTGGTTGAATCCATCGAAACGTGGAATAAAAAATCAAATAGGGAGAACTATCCCTCCGAACCCTTCCAACGAGACAATACAAAGCTCAAAGAGCATTAGAACACAATAGGAAGAAGAAAAATCAGCAATGACATTGATTTTTCACAAAAAACCAATAGAATTCAGCACGAAAACACTGAACACACTGCTGGAAAAGTACAAGGCGTACGCGGATGAAATAAATCCCACAGGCGACGACCGTACACAGTATGATGAGTACTCCACTGCGGTAAATCTGATCGCTGGAGGAATCAAAATCATCAAATCAAGCAGGGACTCCCTGTAGTCACTCGTCGACAAACTAGAAAAAGAGTTCGACGAAGCGAGAACCAAAGCAAACAAGAAAGATCTCGTGAACGACATAGAAGAAATAGAGAGATTGTCAGTTCACGGAAAAAATAGCCCGTGCCAATGAAATGATATACGTGTTGGAAGCAACTCTTACAGAGAATCAAAATAAATTGATCAAACTCAGTCAGAGGCTGGGCGTCGAGCCGCAGAAGTGCGAAATAAGCACGAAAAAAATCTGCAACACAGCAGCTACAAAAAAAGGTGGCAGCGATCCAAGTAAAGAGCCCGCAGGAGAAGTCGAAATAGACGCAGACTCCGTGTGGCTGTCAGAAGACCTTCTCTGACAACAATCAAGTCGACAGAGAAGACGTAATATGTCGCACATTAAAACCAAGCCAGTTGAAAATGCCGAGATTCTACGGAGAGGAAGAAGAATTCCAGAATTCTGGGCAATATTCCAGACACTCGTGCATGAAAACAAAGTGTTGAGCACGGTAGAGAAAATGTTGCTCTTGAAAGACAGCTTGCGAGGAAAAGCGGAAATAGCTGTGAAAGGTATACAACTAGTACCAAAAACTACAGCTGGATGATCGAAGCTCTAAGGAAAAAATATGGGAACAACCCGTCAATAGAGCTAAAATTGTCCAAAAACTAATTGATTTACGTCCTGCAGCCAACAATGCAGACGCGTGTAACAACGTCTTTGACAAAATCAGAATGCTACAAATGGTTTCAGCAGGTCAGGACATTAGTTGTGCACAAGACGCACTATGGGCGGAGAAAATACTTGAAAAATTTCCGTATAGCATCGTCAAAAACGTCCTATCGCCACCCAAGATAAAGAGGAAACGCGAATTGAAGACATAATGGACGAACTAGAAAAAGAAATCGAAGCAAAGAAATACGTAGAGTCAAGACTACGCAGTTTTTCCAAGCATGACTACCAGGGAAAAAAGGACAGGTCCTTCAAAGAACAAAGCGACAAGGACAAAAAGATCTGCGTGTTTCGCAAAAATACAAACCACGCAACAAGTGCCTGCAGAACCATAGCAGACATTAATGAAAGGCGAGAAATCTTGAAAAAAGAGCAACGCTGCTGGAAGTGCTTTGCTGACAGCCACAAAAGTAGCGAGTGTTCCAAGGCAAACTGCTCACGTTGCAAACGGATGCATGATAGCAGTGTATGTTTTCCCACCGATTCAGCGCAACGAGGGAACGGTTTTAACAATCAGAATAGAGAAAAAACTCCTCACCAGCCCGCGCACATCAATAATCCAGAACAAAAAGGTCCGTACTTTAATAGAGCATGGAATGGTGGCCCATCCAATGACGCTCGAAATAGCAGACCTTGGCAAAATAGAGCAACAGCCAATAATGCCTGTGTCGATGTCGACAGCGCAAATGATCCTACTGCTAGAAGGAAAGAACAAATCGTCCTAATGACAGCGGAGGGAAGCGTGTGGAACCACAGAACGCAACAATTCGAGAAAATATTGTTCTTTTTCGATACAGGAGCGCAGAAAACCCTCCTCAGAGAACAAACTGCAGAGGACCTCGCACTTCCCAAAGAATCAAGCGAAATATGTGCAATGTCGGGAATCGGCGGGCATATAGAAAAGTTCCAAAGCAGTGTTGTAACGCTCAAAATTTGCACTGCTTATGGCATGGAAATCATCATAAGAGCGCAAACCAAACCAGTAATCACCAATGGATTTTCATCGGTGAAACTATCAAAGGAAGATAAACACTTCCTGCAGCTAAACGAGCTCTGCATATGCAACCCTCGAGTGCAAGGTGAACATCAAACGCCGCACATACTGGTTGGACTAGATTACTACTATCAATTCGTCCCTCCAAATAACCAGATTATAAAACTACCGTCTGGGTTGCACCTCGCCAAAACCTCCTGACTAGGTCTTGATAACTTGAACTACATTCATTGATGTATGTCGCTGATTTACGGGTTTAGTTAATCATTTAAAGATTGCGTTGATGCTACGTTTTGCTCGGGGCGCGCGGAGTGTCTCGCTCTGCGCGACCTCCTAGATATCATTATTTGCTAGAGAGTAGGTACCTCTTTGATAGCGTTGTTTGTTAAGGGCGCTTCACCTCTTGATACCATTATTTGCTAGGGGGGAGGGGTCGTTTAGACTCTCTTAGTCTCTTATCCCTCTGCTTGATCTCTTCTATGCTCTGTATACTTGCTCCTCCGTATCAGCTCTTGGCCCCTATAAAAGGGGGGTGCCCGCTGATACGGGGCGCGTTCGCCAGGAGTCGGTTCGAATAAACCTTAACAGAACCAGCTCTTTCTAGCATAAACAAAAGAACCCCCTGATCGGGACAAATGTACATCTAACAGAGATTTGTTGTTGTTCTCCTGAACTCAACAGTTTTTTTCTCTCGAGAGCCCTTCCAAAACAGAGCGAGTCAAAAATTTCTCCAAACATACATGTCAAATGGAGATTTTCGGCCGCCGGACATCTAACAAACACCTCTTATAACAGCGGTTGTGTGCACAGAATACCGAATATAGGTTGTAGATATCTTCCTGTGCTGAAATCCAACGCTGAGTGGCAGAACTTCTGAAAATGGTGGCACCCGACGGGATATAGTCCTCAAAAAACAGAAGATGTAGTTGGTGTGCCCAAGTTTCCGGTTGCACCTCAGGTTTCATGTGTTTCCTAATCGAAGCAGAAGCAGATCTCGAAAATATTAACTGTGATTACGCACAAAAGCGATAATCTTCGCAAAAAAACCGCTATTGAAGTATCCTAATTCAAATGAAGTTAAAGGGACGCGTGGTCCCAAACAAGTGGACAACTTGCGCCCGTGAAACTCGTCCGGCATTTTTTCCGGGTGTAGGTTTAGGCGAGAGTCTGATTACGAATATGGCCTTCATTTCTGGCGCTAGCCCCATTTGGCGCCAATTGGCGCCAACACTTTTCTCGGCAAATTTAATGCAAATTTGTATAGATGTTACATAAATACACGAATGGTAGCCGTGTACTTGGATCGCATCTATTCCTTGGAGGGTACTGCGACGTAAAATAAAATGTACCCTCACAGTTGCACACATCACGCGCAATCCTTACGCGCATTACATAAATTGCCGCGAGTAAACACAGCGCTTCGATGCTGCTGTAGCTTTCCACTCACGCGTTTTGCTGTCAATAATTTGATCCCCCAAGGGATATGTGAGTTCGGGTGCTGTGCGAATGATTAAACTGTACTAAGTGAATACTGTCTTACTTCATCTTAAAGTAACACGAAACCCAACACGTCCATCCGGCCATTCGCTATGAGACGTATGTAGATGGAGCCTTGAACCTTTAAATTCCAATCTTTCCGGGACTTGCGGAACGCTTCTTCAAAGGGGGTTTACGGACCATTCAATTCCTGCTGTGTTCGCATAAGTTCGGACGATAAATTGCGGCAAGCGGCCGGTGGAATAGTGTATGAGCGCACTGCTTCAGAGACACGATGTCACATGTTGGAATCCTTCACTCGTGAAAACCTTGGCTTTTCTTTGAAGCACTTTATATATAATGTTGACGGGAAAGTTCTGTCACACTTTCCGAACTCAAATTACTTGCCCATTACCAAGAGGGTAACCGGTAATGTAAGCTCTTATACACAAGGAGTGGTCTTTCTATTAGTACCACTCGCTTCCTGCTTCTTCTCTGCAGCACAAGGATTTATCCGCTACCATCGGCACCGACCCCTCCAGACGCTTCCTCAAACTCTTTCTTCCACCACTCTGACGCTTAGCTGCAGATGCCAAAATAATGGAGCTGAATAAGGACGATGCCCTCAATCATCGGGCAACCTTCCCACGACGGTAATGCTTACAAGGCGGGAACCTAGTTTTGATGACGAAGTGAGGTTTGGGTTACCTGTGAACTCAGCTTGAGGGAGCTGTGGGTCGGGAAACTGCTGGATGAAGAAGCTGCTTCCTCGGTCAATGCGTACGCAAAGCAGCTACGAGATCTAAAGCGTACCGTCGATCAGAGGGAAAAATTTGTCCGCACAGCCCGCCCTCATCATGATAGTGCAGCGCACTCCGTCCAAAAAAGTTCGAGCCGTACCTCATGCAATAGAGCTGGATGGCTCTCCCCTTGCACTGGTGTAGCACAGACATTGCTCCTTCTAACTGCGAGTTGCCTCCCGTACTCAATCGTTATGTGGACGAGAAAACCTCCATAACCCGAGTTCAAGTCAAGATTGAGATGATGTCCAACTTTGCGTCGCGCCTCCCTGCATTGTGAAGCGATGGCATCCATGAGGTGCTCAAAAACTGGCAAGGACCCCGTAACATTGCTGTACAATTTTGATCTTACACGCCTCTCTATAAAAATGGCCTGTTTGAAAAATGTAACACAACTTTCCCAACTCAATAAGTCCCAAAGCACTTTTGTCTAGCTAACGCCCCCCCCCCCCAGAAAAAACTGACCTCTTGGTACAACCCCTTCCCCAACCGACACCGACAGAAAGAAATCACGCGAAAATTCAACAACCGGGAAAATTTTTTCCCAACTCCGCAAATTTCTCTCAAAGCCACATACGACCCCCCCTCTCTCCAACGACCAAATACAATCCCCCCCTCACCAACGACCACATACAACCCCCCACCCCCACATGTGTTTCACACAACGATGCTGTACCCTGGTCGGTTATCGTTCCCCACTTATGCGAACACAGCAGAGATTGGAATGGTCCGGTAATTCCCTTCCAAGGAACCGTTCCGCAAGTCCCGAGGGAAAATTTCAAGACTGCATCTTCATAGTCTCATAGCGAATGGCCGGATCGACTTGTTGGGGTTCCCTTGTCAGGGGCAAGCATAGCATGCGGTCCCAAAGAATAGATGCTATCGTCTACCTCTACCCAACTGTTCGTGTTACTTTGAGATGTAATAAGACAACATTCAGACAGTACACAGTTTATTCATTGGCACCGCAACTCACATATCCCTTGGGTGATCAAATTCTTGACACCAAAACGCGAAATTGAAAAGCTACATCACCATCGAAACGCTGAGTCTATTCGACAATGAGGGAACATCATTGGTTGGGGATTTTTGTCGAGTTCATGCGACTTCCCCACCCCCCCCCCCTTTTAGCACATGTAAAACAGGAAAAGCCGCGAGACAATACGACCCCCCCCCTCCCAACAATGAGCAAGTACGACCCCCTCCCCCCTTTCACAACGTCCGTGAAGCGAGAAAAATCAACTATCAAAATAAATTTTTCCTCAGCCCAAATACGACCCCCTCCCCTCTTCTGGACCCCCAACTGTTGGGGATTCAAATACGACTCCCCAACCAGGACGTGCCCTGGCAGCAATCTGTGTGTGGCGCGTGAGATTGCGCGTGATGTGTGCAGCCGGCAATAGTACATTTTATTTTACGTCGCAGTACCCTCCTAAGGAATAGATGCGATCGTGTACTTGCGTACAATAGGCAATTACCGTAAGTCCCACGCCTGCTTTTATTCGCCCATGGGGCGCAACTGAGGTACTCCGTGTTGTGTCTTAACGGAGGTTCTTTGTCATAATCACCATCGAGGAATCATTTCATACTTCTTCTGCTTTTGTACCACTTTCGGCAGGCTTATCCATCATTTGTCATAAAAACCGCGAGACTTTTCTGTTCACAATCTAGAGCTACGCTCAAAGGGATATGTTTTTCCAGGTTGCTGGAACGGTGTTTCGCCGACGCCGTGGGGTATTCTAATTGTCTTCATGGGTATTTAAATTTTAGGCAACAGATGAAATGTATGCATGTGTCCTCGTGAACCAATCTTGAGCATCTGTATCTTTGCGTTGCGCGATCTTGAAGAGCTTTACATTAGTTTTATTCCATTTAATCTCGTATATTAAATTGAAAGAAGGCAAATTTCTTCAGTACTATCTGTATATTGTTTCAGCGGCGTTGGAACAGACTCATCGTCCCACGGCGGTCCCTCATCTTGTGAGCTTGTACAGGCCTTGATGTCTTCTGTGATATTTTGAATGCTGCTGTTCCTGGATTGAACGCAACAAAGCGGGCTATGAGTCGTGTCAAAGCGTCCTTCCCACGCAATAGCGATCCCTTGATTCAGTAATGAGAAGGATCACTAACACAGGCACCCAGAAAGGGTGGCTTTTTCTCGTCGGGTCTCCCTAACTGCGCTAGCCCACTGATCGGCACGGAGCGGACTGCATTCGCGCTGGAATCAGAACAAGAATTCATACCTTGCAGCAGTGTCCACCACCGTTTCAAGCGAGCGCCAGCGGCTAGGAAAGTGTAGATATCGACCTAGCGAACGCCAGCGTCCTTCACCGTCGCTGGTGTACACTGCCTGCAAAGTATGAACACGGCTTCAGAGGTTCAAGATCTAACAGGTTTGATGTTCTGGAAGTCATACTAGCCCTATAGACAAGTTTTCAGCAAATTTAGTGATTTGGGGTATTTTGTCGTTGGTGCCGACGGTCAGGCACCAGAATATCTCGGGCTAAACCGTTGTGACTTTTGTGTAGGAGGTCGACGTACCCCCTAAAGACGAATTTCCAGAAGAATTGAAGATGTGGCCTCAACTTCGAAAACTGTGCAGTAAAGGGTGAATAGTGCCAAGAACTGCAGAGCGACGAAAAGGATTAGATACGCATCGATCTATTTCCGCAATTCTGCAAACCTTCAGACTTATACGTACTCAATCGTTTTCATCGACTGCAATTCTTCGTTTCTTCAGTTCGTCAATTCACGGGAAGAGCCGTGACGACAGTAATACAAAGGCAGAAGAAGCATGAAATGTTTCCTTAAAACGATTATGACCAAGAACCCCTGCTGAGACGCGTAATGGCCAACATAGAGTACCTTAGTTGCGCCCCATGGGCGAATAAAAACAGTCGTGGGATTACGGTAATCGGCTGCGATGTGCAATTAAACGGCTACCCTTCGTGTATTTACGTAACGTCGTTTGTATACGGGGGTTAACTGACATCCTGATCACGAATATGGCATTTATTTTCGACGCTGGCGCCATTTGGCGCCACACCTTTTCTTCCCAAAATCGATAAAAACTTGCGTAATAGGGTTGTTTGATGCCCTGATCACGAGTATGGCATTTATTTCTCCATACCAGCGCCATTTAGCGTTCTGCTGAGGCTGAACCTGGGAAAAGAGTGATTCCCTTCAGGCCAGGCTCAGTCCTAGCAAAGCGCAGATGACCATAGTGTCCTACGTTAGCGCCGGCGCCAAGAATAAATGTCATATTCGTAAACAGGATGTCAAATAACCTCCGTACACAAGTTTTCATCGATTTTGGTGACATAGGGTGTTTTGGCGCCGGCGCCTGTGGCGCGGCAGTTTCGAGCGAAGCGGATGTGATATTCGTGTTCAGGAGGTCGAAGTACCCCTAAAAGCAAATTTTCAGCCAAATATGCCCTTGTAAAAAAGTCGGTAAAAAACCGGCTTCATTTCGGCAGACTGGGGAATAGTTCAATAGTGCCCATTTTTCTTTTTATGAATGCACTTGTATAATCGGGTTCCAATGGCACTCATCAAAAATAGTCCGCGCTTGGGTCAGAATTTCTCATGACATTGCAGTGGAGTCTTTAGACATTACTGAGGCATTTTGTTGAAGCATTTCCAGATGAAAATGTCACGAGACTTCCCCGAAAACTGATTAGATTGGTAGAACAAAATGGTTGTGCATGTTTTCTCCTTCACAGGTCACGCATTCATTCCGTGATTATTATCCACTTCCTTATATACCATTTTCACTTTAAATTCACCCTTTTCAAACCAAATTCACCCCTTTTCAAACCAAATTCACCCACCTTCCAAATCGAATTCACCACACTTATTAGGCCGCGCAATTCATCAACCAAATCACGCCAGACACTACTGCGGGCCCCGCCCCCTCGGCCACGCCCACTTGCTTTTTGCGGAATTTTGATATTTTTTCAAAATTTTTGCATTTTTGGACTGCTACGTGAAGCCCCGCCCACTGTGAGAGGCTCCGCCCACTTTTCAAAAATGGTGCAAATCGGCAGTATAGAGTCTCGGCTGGCATGCTAGGGTATTGCTGATCATTCGGAACAAACTTTGCCTGATTTTCTTGTTCCGAGTGACGAACGAGACCCTAGCATGAAAGCCAAGACCCTATACTGCCGATTTACACCATTTTGAAGTGGGTGGAGCCTCTCAAAGTGGGCGGAGCCTCTCACAGTGGGCGGGGCTTCACGTAGCAGTCCAAAAATGCAAAAATTTTGAAAAAATATCAAAATTCCGCAAAAAGCAAGTGGGCGTGGCCGAGGGGGCCGGGGCCCCCTAGTAGGAGTCCTCATATGAGCAACCGAGACGAGCGTCCGTAGATTTCCAATGATCATTCCCATTCATACCATACTGCGAGCTGTGAAGTCACCAGTGTACGTGCGCCTCCGTATTTCGATACGTATAAGGAGACGCGTTAGTAATTCTCATTCACTACTGGTCGACTAATGGTATAGCGGTTATTCCGCTTGCGGTGGAACAGAGGTGAGCGCTTCTTTCGTTTTGCGGGAGATTCTCGGTTGGGTTAGGACCACGTCATCGGAAATGCTGGGGTGGATTAGGCGCTTGGCAGGTAGTACACATCTCTAAAACTCGAAACACTTTTAGGCCTTTGAAAAAGACGATTACGTCGAAACGTCAGGCCGCTAAAATAAACTGTTCCACCTAAAAACCTCGAGAGGCACAAGAAAACATACTGAATAGAAAGTTGTGTTCGCTGTTTTAGTAAGTTAATGCCTTTCTTCTGGCTAAAAGGCGCTGGTCAAACGGCCCGTGTTCAATACGTTGGACCTGCCGGGCCGCTTTGTTGCAGTTTTGTAAATACCTATACACCATGTGATATGTAGTTCTTGCTTAACTCCACACAAGGTTGATAAGAATGTTTATTTGCTGGCCGACGTTTCGGTGAGTTCACCTTCTTCAGAGCCTGAAAAGGTGGAAGTTGATTTATGAGCTACTCGACCAAATATCTCACATCCCCACATAGACCTTCGAGCCCTTCCCATTCATCACGTCAACAATAGGGAGATGAAATTATCGTACCTTCCTGAGTCACTAGATCAGCCACGGCTAGCACAGACGGGAGGCTTCCGGACAGATCGCATTCAGAACCCCTTTTCAAAGGCTAACCTTATATAGGGGGCTAGCTCCCGCGTTATTGACAAACATTCTCCCCTCCGGTTCATTTTTGGACCCATGGCCTGGATCCAAAATGCCTCGAGGGTTTTGCGCGCGGAAGTTTGCGTCTCTTGCTCCAGGATCTCAACCGTGACCCCGAAGTCGACCCGTTATGGTTATTTACCCTGTGGCAACCTAGCGCTGTTTGAACCCGTGACCTTGCCTTGCCCTCAAGGTGTTCTTTTACCCGCACATAGAGCGGCCTCGCCGTCTCCCCTATGTACTCGTCTCCGCATGTTTCACAGATCTTATAGACCAGCCCCTCGCATTGCGCGGTCTCCCTCCCTGCCCTTCGGGCAGACTAGTCTGCTGTTTCACATGCAACTAGGGTGTTTCAGATTTGAGGGAGGAATCTCCACGAGTCCAACGGAATTTTCTGAACCTGACCTCTCCAGGAACTTTCTTATGGAAGTGCTAACCTCTCGGAGACAGAGGGCACCATAAAGGGGATTTTTCCCGTAAGGGGATTACCGCCCGGTCCGTTGGCTGTAGCGCCTGTCCTGGTTCTATGCACAGGTGACGGGAGGTGGTAACCGTTTAAGCCAAGCAATGTCGCGTGCCATTTTCACAGACACCTTCCTCTCCTCCTCTCTCGAGCACACTTTTGCGGCAGTCCTGAACATGTTCTTCACTACCGCCGCTTAGTCTGGAGAGGATGGGCTGATCGAAAGTGGACAATTATGTTTTTGCTGGATGGCTTTCTGTACCACCTAGTAAGATGAGCGCCCCCTCACACTTGACCTGGACATTGAGGAACGGAAGCCAGCTGTCGTGGGGTTTTTCACGTGTTAATTTGATATGGTCCGATTGCTCGTTCATTATGAAAAAACATTTGTACAGTTCGCTCTGATTGGGCACTGTGAAGCAGTCGTCGCTATATCGACAATAAAGCAAGGTTCTGATACTGGCGCTTCTATCTTTGCCATGAAAGCAATGGTCAAAGTAGGTGCTAGCCGTTGTCCCATGGCTAGGCTCTAGCCTGCATGTTAAACGTTCCTGACGGTCTGAAAATGTTGCAGTCCAGGCGCAGCTTCAGGAGCACCATTACTTGACTTATGGAGAGCCCACACATATCAATCGCGTCTCGGTATTGGCTAAGAAGCTCGGAAACGGCTTTCATAGCGGACGAGTACTGACGTTAGTGTAGAGGGCTTCCACGTCAAAGGACTCCATCACACAATTGCCCTTTGGACGCACTCTGCGGAGACGGCTAAGGAACATCTGAGTGTTTGGAAGGTGTGACGGTATATATTGGAGCAGCTGAGACAGAATGTTGTTGAGGAACCACGCGATCCTGTCTGTAGGTCCCCCACGCAGCTGATAATAGGTCTGACCTTAATAGAGGAAGGATCTATCGAAGTCAGGTCTTCCGTAGCCAGGAACTTATGCCTTAATGGGAAGGTATCGTACTGGGCACTAGGATGTATCAAGTTTGAGGCGAATTATTAGTTGAGGGTCCAATCCCGCCGATTTTGCTACCGCCACCCATTCGCGATTCAGCTTTGCGACATTGCGATTGAAATTCTTTTAGCTGAAGAAGGTCGGTAGAGAGAGGAGTCCTCGAGATGCCGCTCCGTTATGTCACGGTCGAGTTGGCAAGGGATGACAACGAACTCCCCTCCTTGTCGCTAACAGATAGTCGGGATTTAATCAGGTCCCGGAGCTCATTGAAGTCCCTGCTTCCTGCTCACGTGAAGAGGTTTGAATGCTAGCAACGCTCACAGTATCTACTGAACACTTTGAATACTTCATCAGCAAAAATCCCGAAACTGATATCGGAACCAGTATGCGATTCTTGTTGCCTGAAGTATGTGCTACGGAAGGGTATGTTAAGCGTAGGTCTTGTTGGATAAAACAACACGATGGTGAAAAACTGGAACCCAGTTCCAGAACGGGGAGCGTGTTGTTGGAAAGGTGGAGATTTCCTAGAACGGAGACTCTGACATCCGACACGCCCGACTGCTCTTTCTCTGTTGCTGCTTGATCTACAGGTGTCTGGTTGGTACGAAGAGACCTTCGTACGGGTTCACGTGAAGAATTGAGAAGGCCGTCGAATTTCTTGTAAAGATGTTTGACATTAGATCGAATACGATCACAAATCGACTTTGACCCACCCACTATTCTCCTCCAGAGGTGATCCTCCAAATACTGGGCACAATAATTTTCCTTGAGCACACACTTCTTGAACAAGGCGAACATATGGTCGCGTTTCGATTGAAGAGCCAAACGAAGAAGTCGTATCTCGAATTCCAGCAAAAACATAATTGTGCACTTTCGATCAGCCCATCCTCTCCAGACTAAGCGTGCGGTAGTGAGAACATGTTCAGGACTGCCGCAAAAGTGTGCTCGAGAGAGGAGGAAGAGGAAGGTGTCTGTGAAAATTGCATGCTTGGCTTACTGGTGACCACCTCCCGTCAGCTGTGCATAGAACCAGGACAGGTGCTACAGCCAACGGACCGGGCGGTAATCCCCTTACGGGGAAAATTCCCTTCATGGTGCCCTTTATCTCCGATGAGGTTAGCACTTCCATAAGAAAGTTCCTGAGGAGGTCAGGTTCAGAAAATTCCGTTGGACTCGTGGAGATTCCTCCCACCAATCTGAAACACCCTAGTTGCATGCATGTGAAACAGCAGACTAGTCTGCCCGAAGGGCAGGGAGGGAGACCGCGGAAGAAAAGTGTCCGATTTGATTTGAAATTGTCCGATTTGGTTTGAAAAGTGTCCGATTTGGTTTGAAAAGTATCCGATT
>MU911952.1:42875-113076 GCA_036418165.1 Cooperia oncophora | reverse complement strand
GCTACGCAAAGAAGGATCGGCGAGTGCTTTGCTAAAACCCCCCCCCCCCCCCCCCCCCCCTAACTCCTCATAGAGAATCGTTCAGCAAATTTTGGAAGCAGATTTGAGTTCAGCGTCCCAAGACCTACACGTCGATATACATCTCATCTTCAATGGCCATGGCGACCTGTTGACCTTTCCTGGTAAGTATTTATTTTTCTTTACTGACTGGCTGAAGTCTGTAGGTAACAGATGGATCATTAAGAACATGTATGAACATGTTGAACATGAACAACTATGTGAACACATGAACAACTATGTGAACACATGTTCCTGCACTGGCCATTGGCCGATAATGGGATCAACGGACAACCACTTCCTTTTTTTAAGGAGAAATGTGTGTTCTAGAAGCACACGTAGATCTTTAGCTTATTTCGCTCATGTTACGGAAAGGGTTTCTCCGACCGGCTCGAAAAGTTTTCTTCAGAAAGTCCAGTGCATAAGTACTTCGTGAACTGCGAAGTTTTTAAAAAAAGTCAGTAGTTTCTGAAAGAAAAACTCTTCGCTTCCTTCGGAATTGTCCTTACAAGGAAAGGATGGTTGGTCGAAGAGGCCATTCGAAATGAGATGTATACTGCCCCGTGGGCCCTTGAACGCTGATTACAAGTCTGCCCTCCATTTTTGCTGGACGATTCCCTGGACGACTCCCTTGGCGAGCGTTTTTATGCCAAGCAAGTGTGATATTCGTGTTCTGGGGCTCAAATTAGCCCTAGAGGCAAGTTTTCAACCAAATCTGAGATTTCGACCTATTTTCGATACAGTGGGGTAACCACGGGCAACATTCTTAGAGCCGCTGGCACTATCGCCGATCAAAATCTCTGTGAGCCATGCAACTTATCCGCTTAATCTCAGTCCTTGGTTACTGCGGCCCTGATGACAAGCATGACATTCACTTTTGGACTCCATGCCATTTGGAATCATTTTGGTGGCACAACACAACGTAACGAATAATGCCGCCGAAACCAACAATCAAGGGTACCCTTCAGGAATGTTCCAGAATGGTTCCATTCCTTCAGAAACAATATTTTGGTTAGATCAAGTCAAAAGTGCTTTTAGGATGTGCAGGGAGCATTTTTGAGAAAATGCAAAACCACAACTCCAGGAAGGACCCGAACCCTTTTGAATTTGAAACGCCTATTCAATATGCATTCCCTCCAAATGCCGTAGAACCCTGTAACACAGCAGAGTGCAAGGAAATTTTTTTATCCGGTGTTCCCATTGCGAGAAACTTTTTTGCTTCCAACACTTTGTTCTGGATTATCACATTTGCTCTTGAATCACAAAACTCTTTTGTACCCACTATATGAGCAAAATAGTTAGAAGTATTCACAGGCCAGAATGGTTCAGTTTTCCAAGAAAAGCCATGACAAGGCATGACAAGGTTCCCTGATCATGCTAGGCTGTGTTAGAAACTTCCAGAGAGCACTGCTGAAACAATGCAAAAGAGCACGTCCATCAAGGATTCGAACCTCTCACCTCGTAAACTTGAGCCCGGCATACTACCTACTAGGCCATCGAGGCACATCGTGTGGCAACGCACGTCTGATTTATGTACCAAGCTCAGTTGTGCTCCGTACAACAACCTCCTGCATATCTCTGCTCATAGAATCGTTCAGCAGATATGGAAAGCAGATTTGAAATCAGCGTCCGAAGACGCATCAGAGAGTATACATCTTGTCTTAAATGTGCCACTTCGACCAACCATCCTTTCCTTTGTGAGCATACACAACATTTGAAGCGGCATCTTAAGAATCACCCTATAATATGTAGCTTCGCTTTGTGACAATGTTGCTTTGCTGAGTTGGTAAGTTTGTTTGCTCCGTCTTGGAAATTCTGCTTCTGACCTGAACTAAGAAACGACATGCGCAGAAGTCGCGGTCAAGGTGGGGCAGCGCGGGTAGGGCATGCGACGAGAAATAAAAAGTGCACACTGACCTACGGGAAGCCCACAGTGGGCGGGGGCATTCGCCCGAAAGTTCGGCGGGTTCCGCTCAGAATATGTTCATCCGAAGCCAGCTCAAAGCATGGGCGGAAAGTAGAATGAGCCGTTAGGAAGAAGTGCAGACTAACTGTGGGCAGACGCAGCCAAAATGAGCGGGGCGTACTCAAGGTGTGGCCGCGGCGCTTCTCACAAATCTGAGTAACCCGCGTTCGCAGCAGTGTTTAGAAGTCGCAAAAAACTCAATGCATTAATGTAAAAAATATTATGCGCGAGTCGTTGGCACGCTCAAGATGTTGAAAAAAAGGAAAAAAGCCCGCTACAGTGGCCGTGGAAGTTTTGCCCTTAAATCGCAGGATACTCATTTTAGTAAGTTTGTTAGCTCAGTTCTAGAGCACTGGCAGACACCGGAAGAAGACGTGGCATTAAGGTCAGCACAGGTCGCCCATCGAAGAACATGTGGGGCATAAATTGTTGTGGACCGGGGCCAGCCCCGAAGGGTGGGGCGGAACCAGACAAAAAATCTGCCCAAAACGCCCGTTTCCAGCAGCGGCTCCAAGACACCGTCATCATGTAGGCAGGGATGTACAGGACCTCAACGTTTGGATATATGGCAAGAGTTGAGTGTGTCTTCAGTGTGCTGTAACCCGCTCCTAGTGGGTGGAGCGACGACGTCCTTATTCTTGCTGAGTTTTAGCGCGTATTTTGTCATACTGTTACCACCGGTCGTCATAGGTATTAGATTCCAGTCGGCTCGGCGGCCGATGCCAGCGCTCTTCCTCCTGTGATACGGTCCAAGTTGGCCGGACGGGCAAGGCTTCGCCACACATTCCTTCCCCAGCTATTCTCTCGCCTGTGCCCATAATCGACGCACTTTAGTACCACTCCCTACTTAGTAATAGTCAAAATAGCAGGGATGATGTATTTGTTGGAAGCTTTAACCATGAGTACAGAACAAAAGCCTGATATCAGTTGAGTCTAGAAATATGTGAAAGAAGGTACGCGCGGCGAAGCCGCGCCCGTCCGGCGCAGCCGGGCGTATCAGAAGGAGGCGCGCCGGTGTCAGCCGGCGAGCTGACTTGTTATTTATGTAGAGAAAAACATCAACACAAATCGTTAGCGTTTGTCTTTGCTTGAGCATGTTTACAGGTTACTACTGCAACATTTTATGTGCTGCAAAATAAGAACCGAAGATGTTGGCGAGGGCTAGAAGTGCAATATCCTCAGAGGCCGCGCATTACCACAAAACATGACAATAAAAGGCGGTTCCACTCTTTAGTTTAATACAAGCAGAACGCAGTTTCCCCAAGCGGATAATATTTGTGGTTTGCTTATAGTTTAAAGTCCGAATAGAAGGTGATGAAGACAGAGGCTAGAAATGAAGAACAACGAATATAGATGTAAATAAAACAAATATGAAACAATTAAGGAAACGCAAATTAATCAAAACCGCAGGTAAACTTCTAAGATCCGGCGCGAATTTAGCTTCAAGACCGTAGAAATACTTTAAACTAACCAGTGCGACGCCTAGACCATTTTATTTTCATGTTTCGTGAAAATGCGCGGCCTCCGAGGGATACTGCAGAAGTAGCACAGTTGCTCTTGAGCTCTGGCCCTCGTCATCATCTTCGCTCTTATTTTGCAGCACCTAAAAGTTATCCGCATCAGGAAATTGCGCTTTACTTGTATTCGACGCAATTACAGGACTTGGCTTTTTGCCAAGTCCTGTAATTGCGTGACACGCGCCGCGCGGACGGCTGTTAGCATAAAGTAGAGTAGAGTTTGCGACGCATGTTGCATTTCGTGCGGTGTAGCAAGGAATTAGACTTTCCCACGATCCCGCACTCTGAGCCCGTGCAGTTTCGGGCGGGGAAACTACGACACATCGACAGCTGGGGGGCTCATAGTCTCATGCACCCTCAATGTGTTTGAGCGTACCATGTGTGTTTACCACTCGACTTTGTACTTGCATCGAAACTGGCAAGAAGTCAGCGCAGCAATCAAGCGAAGTCATGGCGCAGGCAGTCTTCAAAAGATTTTAGGTGATCCCATGGTTTTGTACATTATTCCTACAGTATCTTACCGTACATCGTCCGACCAAATGTGTACTAGTAGCAGCATTGCATGACGCGAGGAAACGAGTGTAGGGAGTCAGAGACGGCAGGATATAGCTTAGCTCACATAAAACGAGCAGGTCTGGAGAACTCGTCCAGAGAGGCTGTGTTGTTCCTGATACAAACGTGACTGCAATGCAAACTGCCACGCCAGGTACCCAAGAACTTTTCGAAGTCAACAACAGAGCACAACAAAGAAGAAATCTTCATTTAGTCGGAGGTGTTAACAAATACACAACAATGCACAACAAATGGTCGAAGAGCGGGCTGTCGTCAAGGTGAACTCCCGGTCCGCCGGCTGCAGCGGTCACCGCCGGTACATGATGAAGACTGATTGGGGGTGCGTGCAAGCCTCGGGACGAGACGCGGGGCTGTTTTAACGATTTGCACGGGGAAGGCATTGATTGTGCTGACTACTTTTGTGCTGATTTGCACTTAATGTAGCGAAATCGGATACTTACTGGCATCTGGGCGCGGTTTCCTATCAGCAGATTGTGACGACCGGAAAGCAGGGCACGCCATTGTTGTGATAATCACAACAGGGGGGGGGGTCGTTTTTGACCGCGAGGAGGGGGGATGCCTTAAGCGCAGGGCCCTTTCTAGTGCGAAGTGCAGCGATACGATGTCCTACAGCTTCACTGATGAGAGACTTATTGATGTGAAGAACATCTGAAGAGACACCTAAAGACAGAAGCGCAGTAGTGGGGAATGGCAATCACAGGAAATACGACAGCCGCCCACAAAGACGTCGAATTAAAAAACAGGTGTAAGTACACTTTGAAACCTTTCTAATAGCAGGAGCACATCTGCTTGCACGGAGGAGCCCTATTTAGAAGCTGCACCTTCCCAACACCTCTGCGTGAGAGCCCTGTGCATGCGCATTACAGAGGGGATGCAGATCGGCGCTGAATGAACTTCAGTGCGTATCACAAGTATAGGCACACCCCCAAAAACGTCCAACGTCGATTTTGAACAGACTCCCATGGAAACATTTTGATACTGGTAACCGAGAAGGCTACGAAAACCGTAATTTACAACTTCATCTGTTAATGTTGCATGGATGGCCGCATTGTCCTGTTGGAAGACAAACTCTCCTCTATCGTGACTAGCGAAAAATGGCAGCAGGTGTCGCCCAAGCATGTCCTGGTAGTCTACTGAGTTCATTGTCGTGGAAATGAAGGCTAGTTCGAGCTTGCCGCCTCGGTGGAATCCTCCCCAAACCATAACACTGCCTCTGCCAAAATTACGCTTGCTGAAAAATTTCTGCTCCTTGCGAAGATCCCTCCAGTAATAAGCGTACCCGTCTGGACCGTCCAGGTTAAATTCCTTCTCATCGGAGAATACCACCTAGACAGAAAATTTCGTCGTTGGACTAGGCTTAGAAAATGCCCCCACCTTTGCCCAATTTGTTGCCGTGTTCATTCTGGCAAACTGGAGCCGAGCCTCTTTGTAAGAGTCGGTAAGTTGGGGAGCTGGACGAAGATGGCATCGCGCAATGTTGGTGTTGCGTTTGATCGCCCTCCATACCGTCATTTCGGAAACGGCAGTCGGTAAGCTAGCACGAACGTCGTTGACGCTGATCGTCGAGTTGGAGACAAGCCGTCCAATCTGGCGTTCGTCTTGTGCTTTGAGCTTCTTAGGCCTACCAGATCTTTTCTTCCTCCATAGGATTCCGGTGCACGCAGATACCGACTGGCAAGCGAAGGCGAACGGAGCAGCTGGCGAGCGATCTCACGATTGCTCAGACCTGCTGCGTGCAGGGCACTAATCTGAGTCTGCTCATCGTCGGATGGATGAGATTCTCATGTCATTTGGTGATTGAAAACGATTAACTAACTAACCAGCTAACTTTTGTGAAACAGTAACTTTTTGCAGAAAAGATTTTTTTCTGCTAAATTTTCAAAGTGTGTCTATACTTATGATACAGCCCTATTCGAAGCTTATTGATAAAAAACCTCCCGATTTCTTCCAGTTTGCGTGAAAAACGGTCAAAAGGTTATCGAGATATGCTGAACTCTATAACAATTGGACTTGTTTCTATAAGTCCTACGGAGTACCACAAAAAGCCAAGAGAGCTGCACGCGACCGCGCCGCGCGAACATTGTTAGTATAAACGTGAGTTTGCAAAAACGGGCGGCGTAGCAAGGAATTACGACTTTCCCACGGTCCCGTACTCTGACCCCGTGCAGTTCTGGGCGGGGGGACCACGACACATCGACAGCTGAGGCTGATAGTCTCATACATCCTATGTGTTTGAGCGTACCATGTGTCATTAATTGAAAGCCGGTCCTGTGATATTCAATCACTAGTATTATTGGGAAGCACGCGAGCGTTGCGTACTGTGCCGATACCACGATCTTTAACGATGTTGGATAACGACTACTGGGAGGGAGGAGGGGACTGATAGCCACTAGCTGGAGACATGGTCAGGCACCATAACACAAAAAGCTCGGAAAAATTTTTTTGGCGCAACTCTACTGGTAGGGGTAGTTGATGGTCCTGATCACGGTTCTGATACTTACTCTGGGCGCGGAGGCCATCTGAGGCCAGTATGGCGCTAGGCCCCGCCGCGCAGGTTGACAACGGTGTTAGTACGAGAAAGCCTTTACCCCAAACTGGTGACACATTGCGCCATATTCAAAAATGAGTGTCATATTCGTGATCAGGGCATATGATAACCGCCGTACCCCAAGTTTCAGGGAGAGTTTCTCCGATAGTATTTCGCGAGAGTAATAGTTGAGTGAAGCCCCTTTGTGAACCATTCCCGCATAGATTGTGCCCTTAAATGGTGTATATCCGGGTCATACACATCATGGGGCACACAGGAATACAAGAAGGAAGAAATCTGAAAAATGCAAAAAATATGCCGTCAAGATTATGCGGTCCACAAACCGATCGATTGAAGGTTCGTCGCGGTATCCACTACACCACCGGCCACTGCGACCGGAGAGATGCTAGACCTGTTGAAGAGACATGACGTGGCAAAAATAATGACCTTTTCGAAGCAAATATTTCAAAATATCATAAATCGCTTCAAAGTGTTGCTTTTCAGTCAAAATAACGACTAAATTCAACTCATTTCTGCCATCGAGAAGGCAGTTTAGATACTTCGGCGGCATAAAATTCTGGGGTTTTGGAATCAATCGTCGAATGCCTTTTCTGCGTCGTCTTGGTTTCGGAAGCATTTCTCGCGTAAGAAAATTTCGAAATGCTTGAAAAAGTGATAATCCGTAGGGGGAAGGTCTGGTGAGTATGGAGGATGGTCGAGAGTTTCATATCCCAACTCCATCAGTTTTTTTTGCTGCCATCAATGAAACATGCGGTCGGGCGTTTACATATAGTAGGATCGCGCCTTTTCTGTTCATTATTGCCGGCTGTATGCGCTTTTTGGTGCATTTTTCGATTTCCTCACAGTACGTCTCCTCTGTGATGGTTTCTCCTGGAGCCAGGAAGCTGTGGTGGATCAAACCGGCTGTAGACCACCAACCAGTCACTATGACCTTTTTTTGGTACAACTCCGGCTTGCGGAAATGTTTATGAGCTCGTCGTGATCCAACCACTGTCCTGACCGTCGTCTATTGTCGTATTGAATCCATTTTTCGTCACACGTCACAGTGCGTTGCAGAAAAAGATCGTTTTTGTTCCGCAAAAGATGAGACGAACAGATTTCGAGACCACGACATTTTTGGTGCTCAGTCAGCTCATGCGGGACCCACTTGTCAAGTTTTTTTACCTTCTCAGTTTTCTTCAAATGACGTGCTACAGTTCCGAAGTCAACTCCCAGCTCTTCAGCAATTTCCCTTGTGGATGCTCTTGGGTTGGCTTCTATCTGTGCCTTCATTTCGTCTTACTTCCGGTGGCCGACTACGTCCCTCTTGATCTTCCAAGCTGAAGTCTCCATTTCGGAATTTGTCGAACCACCTACGTGTGGTACGCTCATTTGTAGTAGCTTCCCTCATGCGTTTGTGATATTCCTAGCTGCTCTCGCAGCATAGGCGGAGTTTGGAAGCATGATGAGACGGATTTCTTGACAACATATTCGCGGGTGACCCAAGCGCGTAGAAGAAATGGTGGCAGAGAAACGGGAAAAATTTGCATGATAACTTGGAAAATGTGCGATATATTAAATTACTATTTTTGCCTAAGTTTTCAATGAATTATGATCAGTGGAACAAAGCAGGTGTGACCTTATTTTGCGTTGTTTTTTATCCTGCTCAAAGAACACCTCACATACTATACACTTTCAACGCTAGCTAGAACGGAGGCGAATAAGGTGGTTACAATAGCCCATTCTTTTCGAATAATTTCCGACCTTTTTTGGCATTCCCAGGACCGTTTAGCTAAAATGAACCCCATCTGTGTGGTCGTTGCATGGATCCCTACAATATGCAACGAACTGTTTTGAAAAAGCAAGGTAATAAAATGAAATAGCTAGGTAATAAAATGCGGGTAATACGAACAGCATAAGCTCTGAACTCCGTTGTCACATGCCTGCGCGCTGCAAAGCCGGCACAGTATGTTCGCACTCGGACTAGTCCATTTCCTGGAAGAAAGATTTATTTCGCTCAGCCATGGCTGGAGTGCTGACCTTCTTGCTGATCTGATTTGAAGGGAACTGCAGTATTTCTTTTTCAAGGTTGGTGCGCGCCTACTTGGCAGATGAACCGTTCAAACAGTTTCTCGATTCATTGCTGTTCTATCGTTATCTGCAGTGGAAATGGTTGGAGAAAAGGCCAATAGACAAGCATACGTTCAGATTGTACAGAGTACTCGGTAAAGGAGGATTCGGTGAAGTGTGCGCATGCCAAGTGAGTGATATTTTCATTTTCCTTATAAATTCATTAATTTCACTCCCTTGAAACGATTTCAATTCCATTGCTGCATATATAGTCATAATCCCTGCCAACGACAGATCCTCTTGAATGATCGTGAGTTGGAGCGCAGCCATGATAGTCTTTCCCGTCAATTATTGGGGGCTCAGGATGGCGTCATCGATGGAATAGCCACCTTAGCAACACGTCAATCCATGCCTCGTCACGCACTCGTCTACTGCAGGGATCATGACTACACATGTGCAGCATAATCAAATCAGAGAATAATCATGGTTGCTCGCACTCATTCATAGGTAATAGTTTTAACAAAGCAGATTTTACACTCCTTCTTTGCGTTAGACTCCACACACGCACATTTGCGAACAATTCCAATAATGCGAAAACTGTCGATGTCGAGAAGTAACGGCGCATGCTACCTACCCTACCGAGCACCCCCGCAACGATGCGGGCTTTCAGAGGAGAGAGAGAGAGATATCATCCGTCCCTACTTACCTCTGCCTGATTAGGTCTTACATCGTTCTCGTATAGTCTCTCTAAGTCAAGTATTATACCGCCCAGGAGAGAAGCGCTTCTAGGTAAATTACTATCGCCGCAGTGGAATTCTTAATTCCAAATTTCGTATGTGAGAATGCTCCATTATCCCGATTTTTAACACTATCCATCGCGTTTCCGCTGGGAAATTGGAAGCTCGTGAGTACTTCCCTCAAGGTAGGTTCAAGCACGACATGCAAAAATTGGGTCGTGCCCCCCCCCACTTTAACTAAACAATAGGTTGAAATTTTGAAGGAGCATTTTGTAATCACGCTCTCTGCAGCAGTGTCTTGTGTTGAAGTACGGGCGCCTAATATTATTCCGCCTAGTATCGCCCGGCTTCATCCAGCGGTCCTACTTCGTGTGCAGCGGATCTCCCCACTCGTTATACACGTCGTTTTCAGTAGAGAGCCAGGCGAACCGCCCGGTTTTGCCGGGCAACCTTGCTCTTTGTGTGCGGTGGGTCTTCCCCCAATCAATCAATCTTCATTCTTAACAGGCAGATATTTGAGATTTTCTCCTTCTACTGAGGGCATGTCTCCCACGTTTCATATGCTCACTTAGTTCCTATCATTTCCTTTTTTCCGCTCTATGAGCTACTCTAGAACCGGAGTAGGACGGTTTGATTTCAGCTCAACACACTGAGGGTACGTCTGTCTCACTCATCACTTACCCGTTTCTCATTCTCCCTCACTGTCCAGCTGTTGCCAAAGCGAGTTCCACCCTCACAGGTTTCCACCCACAACATTCTTCTAGCCCATTTTTTATTTTTTTCCAGATTTCCCGCTCTACCTGCCGATCTCGAACCGAACTACAAATTTTTGGAATGGGCTCTCCTACATAGGCGCAATTTTCGTCCATCGCGGATCTCGTTCTATATTTTACCACGCCAGTCCATTTCCTGTCGTTCCCACATCTTCTCTCCAGCTGTTTTGGAACCATATTACAAATTTTTGAAATAGCAGGTTGTATTTTAGGAGCACGCTCCTTATACTGTAGGCGGGTCTCCGCACGTCATACCCACCTACTAACCGCAAATGCTTCTTTACTCCAGCAATTTTTCTCTGTATCCAAACTTTGAGAGCCGAGTTGTGAATTTTTGTAGCAAGCGCCGCCCATTCAGAGCGCGTCCGACCCAATGCCGGTGGTCTATCATCTCATTCTTCTGCTGATTTCCTGTCGTTTCCACCTTACCTGCTCTCCGGGCTTTTCTGGAACCGTATTTTTGATAAAAGGTGGGACCTAGCCTCCTTTATGTATTCCGTACATGTTGGTGCGCGTTGAGCGTTGGTTTATTTAGTCATGTTTCTGATGTTGTTAATGACTAATGACAGTGAATTGTTGAAAGCAATCATGTAGATGCTATCACGGTTTCAGCTTCAAACAAACGCGGTGAACTGAATTGTTGAAAGTGGTTTCAGCTTCAAACAAACGCGGTGATCTTTTTACGTAGCCAATTTTCGACATTTTAATGACTACAACTTCACTCAAACATATCTGGAGCGGAAACCCATGCAGATTTGGAAACATGATGAATCTCAGTTTTCAACCATGGTACTTTGCTGTGATTCCATTGAAAACTCGCCCGTCGCGCAAAATGGTCTAGTTGCCGCAGAAAATTTTTTTCAACTGCACAAAGTTGGATTTCCCCGAGCATCGTCCACATACCCCACTTGTGAGTTTAGGAATACAAGCAGTTGGAGTTGATTCCACACCGTTCGGGATGAGCTGCAAACTCGAATTCTACACAGAATGCAGGGGCATTCAAAGACGTGTTGGGCTAAACAATTATGATTGTGAGCCAGTTAATGCTGATCCTTCTCGTTTTGAGATAAATTAGTAGTGTATGACTATGGCATAGTTTTACTTACACTATATCAATTTCTCATAATTTCCTTTGGGACCATCCAGCGGAAAAAGCTGCTCTGGCGAGGTACAGAAGTGGGAGTGTTTTTTCGGAGCCCTCGACAATTCTCTTTTTCTTCTTTTCTTCATAATTGCAGGCACAACAAATACAAATAGTGGACCTGTTCCCTTTCGTTCGTGCGGCAGCCAAATATGGCTGCTATTCGCAGCTAGTCTTGATAAGTGTGAAAGTTGACAAAGACAAACTTTGGTAGACTGAGTAAGCCGAGAATGGAGAGAATATCTGGTAATCAAAAAATTAATCACGTTTCTTGGATTTTCTTGAACTGTCAATCCTGCTGTCTAAGCACCGTACTCCTTCCCTCCCTCCCTTCCCCCCCCCCCGACCCCTCACCAACTCCGTGACGCCCATTTGACTCCGCAGAGCACGATGGAATTCTTCATCGGCACAGCTCTGAACTGATAACGCAGCAGTGCTGTCGCTTGAAAGTTGGATTATAAATTGAATAACGCAGCATATCGGCGGCTCGTCCGCCGATTTTCCGAAAAAGTGCCTGCCCTATCAACCTGATGGTAGTCTATTAGTCTACCATGGTTATTACGGGTAACGGAGAAGGGTTCGACTCCGGAGAGGGAGCTTAGAAACGGCTACCACATCCAAGGAAGGCAGCAGGCGCGGAAACTTATCCAATCTTGAAGAGATGAGATAGTGACTAAAAATTAAAAATGGCCATTCCTATGGAAGGATCATTTCAATCAGGATCATGGATGATCAACAATCAGTCTAGTGATGAAGTGTTAGGCACAGTCTGGTGCCAGCAGCCGCGGTAATTCCAGCTCCACAGCTGTAAATCGTCATTGCTGCGGTTAAAAACCTCGTAGTTGGATCTGAGTTACACGTGATTCCCTCCGGTTGGGCGCATCGCTGTATTGTGTACTTTTGCTGCGACGCGACAGCGGGCCGGGCTCTTCATGCGTACTTCTTCCTCTCTGCGCTCTGCCGCGCAATGGCCGGCTCGCCGCAATCAGCTGATCGCGTATTATTTTTTATTCAAGCCTTTATTCTGCTTCCTAACGCCAGAAAAGGAGGTAAGTTATGATTATTTATCTCTAATTTAGGTTCTATAAATATTTCTCTTTATGTCGCTATTTAGACTGTTTAGATGGTTGGCTTTCGTCTATTTTTTTGATTTGGTTAGGTGCCAGCTTTTCCATGACAATGTCGTGATGTCTCCTTGTAAGCTTGGTCCAACATTCATAAGAAGGACACCTAAACAAAATCAAGAAAAATAGACGAAAACACCACTAAAAACAGTCTATAATAGCCACATTAAAGCGCCAATAGTTTATAGAACCTAAAGTTAGAGCAAATAATACTAACTTACCTCACTTGTCTGGCGTTCAGGAGGCAGAATAACAGCTTGAATAAAAAATAAATAGCGGCGATCAGCTGATTGCGCGAGCCGGCTATTGCGGGGCAGAGCGCAGAGAGGAAGAGTACGCTGAGAGGCCCGGCCGCTGTCGCGTCCCAGCAAAAGTACGCAATTACGGCTGGCCAATCGGAGGGATCACGACTGTACACACAGTGATTCGCCTTTGGCGTCAATCGCTGTTGTGACTATTTGCTGGTTTTTTGCACAGGTTTCGTCATTTGCAATGTCTAGCGAGTTTACGCTGAATAAATTAGAGTGCTCAGAACAAGCGTTTGCTTGAATGTTTGATCATGGAATAATAAAAGGGGACTTCGGTTCTACTTATTGGTTCAGGAACTGAAATAATGGTTAAGAGGCACAACTCGGGGGCATTCGTATCCCTGCACGAGAGGTGAAATTCGTGGATCGCAGGGAGACGCCTTATAGCGAAAGCATTTGCCAAGAATGTCTTCATTAATCAAGAACGAAAGTCAGAGGTTCGAAGGCGATTAGATACCGCCCTAGTTCTGACCGTAAACTATGAGATCCAGCGATCTGATGGGGGCGTGGTTGCGGTGGTCGAGCAGCTTCCCGGAAACGAAAGTCTTCCGGTTCATGGGGTAGTGTGGCTGCAAAGCTGAAACTTGAAGAAACTGACGGAATGGCACGAGCAGGAGTGGAGCCTGCGGCTTAATTTGATTCAACACGGAAAACTCACTCGGCACCGTGAGGATTGGCAGATTGAAAGCTCTTTCTCGATTTGGTGGTTGGTGGTGCATGGCCGTTCGGTGGTTGCTGGAGCGATTTGTCTGGTTTATTCCGAGAACGAGCGAGACTCTAGCCTGCTAAATAGTGTGGATATCTAAGTCCAGTCTACTTTTGAGAGGGATAAGCGGGTTTAGCTGGACGAGATTAAGCGGTCTGTGATGCCCTTAGATGTCCAGGCGCACGCTACAATGGAAGAATCAGCTTGCCTATCCATTGTCGAAAGGCATTGGTAAACCGTTGAGACTCGGTTCCGTGACCGGGCAGTGGCAGTCTACAAAGTGGGCGGAGTTCCCCGCAAGGGGTGGGGCTTGACCTTAGTGGGCGGAGCTCGATGAGAGAATTATTAAAAAAGTTGAAATTTTTCGAAAGGGATTTTTGAAAAGCAGGCGGGGTTTGACCTTAGGGGCGGAGCTTGTATATAATTATTAGCTCTTTAAGTGAAATAGTATAGTAAGTCATAAGAATCTTGTTCTTCAGATTTTTTTGACTTTCTCAACATTTTATGTCGTCAAAAAATCTTTAAATCTCTAGAAGTGGGCGTGGCCAAGGAGGCGGAGCATAAGTGGAATATTCAAAAAGGCACAATTTTTGTGCAAATCACATCTGTCAAAGAGTCACTAAATTCGGATGTTGCGGAATAAAGTTATAAAGTGGCGAAATTTTCACTAAATCTATTAATAAGTGGGCGGAGTCCTCGAGGGCGGAGTCGAATGTACTATATAGTTAGCGCGTTATCAAGGGTCTATCTGTCAATATACTATAAAACTGTGAATAACTCTTATAACATCTATATATAGTGTAAAATGTGTAACATACATGTAAACTGTGTCACGACAAAAAGGGACGGAGTTATCTGGGGTTGCCCATGTTCGATTAGAGATTTCCAGTAGGCTTCCGGCCGACTGCCCCAATGATTAATTCCCCAAGCTCACGAACATTGTGGAATTGTGCATTGCTGTCATGGATCATACGCACCATAAAGCCCCTCACATCCTCGATTGGGTTGTAATCGGGGCTTCTCGCTGGCCAGGGCAGAGGAGCGGTTTTTTGAGGACCCAATCACGCTTGAGTGCTTCGACTGTCATGAACTGGCGCATTATCTTGCTTGAAAACAAGTTTTTCTTGCTGATTTCTACACCAGAAGGCAAGGAGACGTCGCATGACTTTCAGATGACGGGGGGAAATCAATTCTTTTTTCATACGGAGCACAGTTGCAGACGTTCCATTGATGCGATGGTAGGTCAGACCATGAGACCACATCCACTGAAGTTCCGCCTGAAAAATTAAAGTTGTCTTCCGTCAGGTCGTGCCAGCGGAATTGGTTTTCGTCTGAGCCGTCGCAGTTGAATTTTTTCTCGTTAGAAAACACGACCGCGAGGAAAAAACTGAGAAAAAACAACACATGCAGTAGGGCTTAGAGACAAAAGCTAACTTCACTCCAATCGGTTAGACAACATCTTTGAGGAAAGCCAGTTAGGTTTTCACGATGGTTTTTTCTTAAAAACAGTGCCTAAATCATATTCTTCCTGTGGGAGAACTCAACTAAAGATGATGACGAGGGCTAGAACTCAATAGCGACTCTGCTGCTTCTGCAACAGCCCTCGCAGGCCGCGCATTCCCCACAAAACGTCAAAATAAAAACAGCCTGAGCGTGCACTCGCTAGTTTGAAGTATTTCTGTGGCATTAGAGCCAGATGAGCCGGATCGCAGAAATGCACACGCGATTTTAATTATTGCGTTTCCTTAGTTTTTCTTTTCTAATTTTTGTTTTATTTACATTCTGTCTATTTCGTTGTTCTTTCTATTTTTAGCCTTTTGTATCTCCATCACCTTCTATTCGGACTTTGAAGCATGAGCAATACCTCAAATGTTAGGAAATGGCGTTTGCTTTGTATTGTCGTGTTTTATTTGTCATGTTGTCGCGTTTTTATTGTCATTGTTCTGTATGAATGCGCGGCCTCTGAGGGATATTGCAGAAGTACCACTTGCTCTTGAGTTCTAGCCCTCGTCATCATCTTCGGTTCTCATTTTGCAGCACCTAAAATGTTATCCGCACAAAGAAGTTGCGTTGTGCATTTATTCCATAGCGCAATACAGGACTGGACAAAAAGCCAAGAGAGCTGCACGCGACTGCGCCGTGCGAATGGTGTTAGCATAAACGTGAGGGCGGTGTAGCAAGGAATTACGACTTTCCCACGGTCAGGTACTCTGACCTTGTGCAGGTTTTGGCGGGGGGACCACGACACATCAACAGCTGGGGGGCTGATAGTCTCATACACCCTCAATGTGTGTGAGCGTACCATGTGTATGCTTCATACTGTTTACTCTGTGTGTTCTTAGCACTGGCGCTGGCAAAAACTCGCTTCCAGCTTCAGAGACCTCATGGAAGACCAGTGGAGATAGTTGAAAACTGGCACAAAAATGGGAAGGTGGATGTTGTAGAAACATTAGAATATCCTCTAAGAGGAAGTCTGAGAGGGAGATGTATCGGTTATCCAAGGAATTCAACTCACCGCAAAACTGTGGATAGTTAACGCTCTAAAGAAACTTTCTGGGACTATTTAATAAATCTGCCGAATTGTTTAGAAAATTGTTCAGAAGTGTGAAAGTAGGAACCACTTTTGTGACAGTTTAACCTCTGAACAGTTACAAGTTCTTAAGAATCAGATGGTGTCAGCAGATATTCGGAATATTTGCGATCGATTTAGTCAGAAACCACTCTGACCAAATTTCCTCAGGAATTCGCTAAACCCGTGTTGGTGTCGAGCACGGCTCAGTGCTGTTAAACACTTGAGGTCTTCACGGGGCTTTTCAAGAACGCGATTTCTGTCAAGGCATATATCGAAAACAGAGTCGTCCGCGCTGTCAACAGCATGGCCCAAAAAATAGGTATATCAATCCGACTCCATTATGGAGGCCACAGGGATGGCCATTTGTCGTTGATATAACAGAGCGATACAGACAGAGCTACTCGTTGAAAAGTTCTCGAAGACCAAGACAGATGCTGGAAATGTTCCTCAAATCTTGACAGCTTTAATTGTCAAAAACAACAGTATACAGTGCGGGCAAAAAGGTTATGTTTCCTTATCTTATAAAGGAAGTGCAAACGCTGGTAAGTAATGTTATAGAAATTAAGGTAGGCTGCGGAATCAGCTTCAGAGAACCAATCAGGTCAAAATCGGCGAAGATCATACAATCAACAGAATGATGAAAATTAAAATTTACTTCCGAGGGTAACAAATTACTTCCGAGGGTAACATACGGAACAAGAGAAAAAGTCTACAAAAAGGTACTGCTTTTCCTCGACTCCTGAGCACAAAAAAAAACAGTGATCCAAGGAGGAAGCCTTTGTTAAACCTAGCCTGACGTTTCGACGGGATCGTCGTCCTCAGAGGCCTAAACATAGCTCAAGGTTTAGATGTTGTACCCTCTACACCGCCAAACGCCTCGACACTTAGCGTTTTTGGCGGAAACCTAGAAGAACTACCGAAGGAACCCGAAAGTGAGCAACGAACTTCACCACCACATGAGCGGAACGATGCCACTCACTGTTAGTTGCAGTTAGTAAATGAGACATATTGTGCTGTCCCTATACAATGATAAAAACGGCACGTCTCATTATTTACATCAACACTCGCAATGTAGCATAAATGGCAAGAGGTCATTTGTGATGGACAGACACTCATTTCGGTTGTTCATCCTAGGATTCCTTGCGGAGATCCAGAATGCCTCTAGCGCTTTTCTAGCCGAAATTTCAGTCTCAAATGCCAGAATTCTGCACTTCACATCAAAATCGTTTCCGCCATGCTCCTCGATCAAATGCCTGCCGAGCGGTGTACGCGTATTGCCGCACATTTTACCAGCGAGGTGTCCTTTGATACATATCGCCGGCATTCTTCCAGTCTCCCCTATGTACGTTGTCTGACACTCAAGTTGGTAGACCACACCACTTTTAGCACATCTCCACCTAGTCCGTGCGGACATATGATGCATCGCTCTGATAGCACTGCCCGTCATTTCGCACGAGTTGGCGTTTGATATTATGGGGAATTCTCACTAACACAAGTCGCCTGCTGCGCTCGGAAAAAGACATCTTTGATCGCGCAGTCACTTTATCAGATATGAACGGTATACATAAGGGGGTTTTGTCTTGGCGCGGGACGCTCCGATGCTCAGTGTGAGTTCGTCCGCGTTCGATTTCTGGTACCAGCATAGCGTTACAGGCATTCGAGACTGAAATTTTGGCATGGAAAGCGCTAGAGACATCTGGATCTCCGCAAGAATCCTAGGTGAACAAACCGAAATGAGTGTCTGTCCACTCACAAATGATGCGAGCTGTTGATGTAAATATGAGACGTGCCGTTCCTATCATTGTNTAGGGACAGCACAATATGTCTCATTTACTAACTGCAACTAACAGTGAGTGTCATCGTTCCGCTCATATGGTGGTGGACTGGTAAGTTCGTTTCTCACATTCGGGCTCCTTCAGTTCTTCTAGGGGCAGCACAATATGTTTCCGCCAAAAACGCTAGGGTGTCAAGGCGTTTGGCTGTGTAGAGGGTACAACATCTAAACCTTGAGCTATGTTTAGGCCTCTGAGGACGACTCCCGTCGAAACGTCAGGCCAGGTTTAATAAAGTCTTCCACCTACTAACCTTTTTGGCAGATCACATTACAACTTGAAAGTTCACAATAATAGGTTTTGTGAAGAGAGAAGGTGGACACTAGTGATCCAAGGGTTTTGCACGCTTCTGCCAAAGGGAGTTCTTAAAATGTAGCCTTTCGTGTCCTGACGTTCTGACGTTCTCGTCTTCTTAAGAGGCCTTGGTTGGCTCAAAGCTTCTAACGTGGAGGCCACCCGATGAAGCGCCTTCACCTCTCTAGCTTTTCCGATGTCGTGTTGGGATCACTCCAGGACCGCTCGGCAATGAGAATGGTCTCATCGAAATGCGAAGCGTAGCTCGCTCTGTGTTAGTAACATTAGTAAAGACAAATGAGCCAGCGCCGAATCTTAACATGCCTTTGCCGTAATTCGCATTCAGATACAAACGGCAGAAACTTGTGATGTCCATTCCGCTGACCTACATTCGGTCTTCTGTGATCTGCTTCTACCACATAGTTGTTTTCGTTGGCTATTCTTGAGGCTGAACGTTTTCGTAGTCGTTCTTTATCGCCGGTGCATATCCTGGTTGTGTGTTGTGTGAGCATATTCCCAACGACTGCTCGTTTTACTGCAACAGGATGCGATGACGATGAATCGGGGTATTCTTGTAGACGGATCAGCGATTGTATATTGTGGATAGGCGCTCAATTGCAGGTCCATAGTCGCTAAAGAGCTATCCAGGGAAGGAAAAGGCGAAAAAAAACCATTCAGAACGCCCATGCGAAACCAGGTAGTTTCTCTAGAGGAGTTCTCCGGACCTGCTCATGCCAGCAAAGCGATTTCCTGCCACCTCTAGCTCTAATGTTTCTCCGCGTCGTTCAATACTAATATCATCTAACAAAGAAAAAAGAACGGAGAACGTGGTGAAAGCTGAACTTGTGCCAGAGAATAGACTTGGAGCTTCGGTGAGCGGGACAACTGGGGAGGCGTCAGAGGTGCCAATTATGAGGGTCACAGTGCCTTCGCCACTTACCTTGGACCTGCAAAAGCGGGATAATCTCAAAGACTGAGGACCAGACTACTTCTTCAAGGAAGGACGCTTACAAGTTGCTTAACGCGGGGGTCTGTCGTTAAAGCTACGTTTGCTATACTACTTTACGTTGGCAGTGACATTTGACAAGTTTACCCCTTTAGGTATCGTGACCAACCGTTTCAAGGTACTTTGCGTGAGCACATTATGTATTACGACTGTTCATTTAATGATCGAGAACATTCATCCATTTGAGATTGTGTTGATATCAACGAAGCCGTTGTCGAAAAACAGGGGGGCTGAAAAAAGACACTTCGGAGGATCGCATATCAGTAAATTTTACGCAGCCCAGACAGAAAACGTGGAAACGAGTCCGGGCGGAAGATACTCAGGATGTTCTTCGATAAGAAAAACAGGCTCTCGTCCCTCACCTTCATGTACACCAAAATATGAAGTTGTCTCCAGTCGCAGCCGGACTGGAGGAGACCTATGGAATACACGTTACCTCAAACAGCTGCGAATTTTCTTGTATGGTTACCCATGGACAGCCCTGGGGACCAGCACTCTTGATCTGGAGGACCTCCAACATCGAGCAGCTTCGACAACGTTGCTACGATCCAGGATTTCATCTTCACCGCAATCGCCAATGCGCGGGTTGATGGTATGGACCGGAAGTACCTGGAATGGGAAGACCGATATTTTCTTCGTGGACCACGGGCTGAAAGTGAACGCTGACGGTTACAGACTAACACGGGGAGAATATCCTTTATGCTTTTATGTCGCCCGTACCTTCTTGAAAACTTTATTGCTACAGGATTGGGTGCCAGCACATGGAATCGAATGGCGTTGGAAAAACTTTCGCATATCTAGAATCGAGGAGCGTTGAGTACCTGAAGAAGAATTCTGAGTGTGTCACCTCACTCAAACCCCTCGACTAGCCAGTTCGGGAGGAGCTCAGCAGTGTGGTCGACTGTGGCGGAGAAGTCAACGAACTCAAGCACCGAATGACGGTCGCGTGGCAGAATCCCTCGATGGCGTTCATACAGAAGGCTGCGGCGGAGTTGCTGATAGTGTGCAATGTGTTGTTGAATTTGATGGTGAAAACGCTCAATTAGAACTTAATAAAGTAACTCATTTCTATAAGAACGAGATCTTTTTCGATTCGGACTTTGCAGCATGAGCAACACCAGAAATGTTATCGGTATCAGGAGTTGCGTTTTTAATTGTATTCGAAAGCGCAATTACGAGACTTGGCAAAGTGCCAGCAGCGCTGCGCGGGCGGCCGTCATAAACGGGACCGGAATATTGCAGCGGCGTTCAGCATGTCTGCGCAGTAAGTTGCATTTTAGGCGGAGCCAGGAGGAATTACCCTTTTCCACGGTCCCGGATCTCCATCCTCGCGCATATTCGGGCGGGGAAACCGCTACGCTTTCACAGGTGGGGGCTCCTTAGCCCCGGACATGCCAAGGTTGCGCGAGCGTACGTTGAGTCTGTTGCAATGTTGTAATGCAACTATGCTTGATCCACTGTACTCTAAGGTCTGACGAAGCTGTCAGAACAGCGAAAGCTTAACAATAAAGGTTATTGAAGGTGTCATCAACTATCAATACAAGAAAGTCATTCAACAAATGAGATCAGGGGAAGTTCGATAATATCTTTTTTGTCTGTTAGCTATGAATAAATCTACAGAATCTTGGGTATTTTTAACGGCGTCAATTCCGCAGGGGTTTCACTAAGTGTTTGCCACAAAGTTGCCTATTGAACCAAAAGACTAACCAAAGAACGAGCAGCATAGAGTGCTATACACAGGCTTCCACAAGACTCGTCTGTAGTGGTTGTGCGTTCTATTTCCAATTAATCTAAACACCATTTTCATTCTTTTCGTTGTTTTTGTGAAGTGCGACTGTCGCCCTAACGAATCGTGGGAAAATGTGGATACAGTTTTGTGCGCAGGCCATTTCAGTCGGACTCGTTTTCCAACCACTGTCATGAAGATGTCAACTACGGCTATAGAAGTAGAGAAAAACTGTTTATTGCGGACCGACTTTCCACGACATCTCCCCAAATTTTCCCAAAAGTGCGCGGAATGCTACGTATCTTATAGGTTGAAAGAAATTTTGAGAATCCATATTTTCAGTGGAGCTGAATCCTGTGGCACCTCACAATGTTGAAGAAATCAAGTAATTTCTAGGTACGAGCGTCAGGCAAAATGTATGCGCTGAAGAAATTAGAAAAGAAAAGAGTGAAAAAGCGGCATGCGGAAACGTTGAGCCTGAATGAGAAGCAAATACTGCAACGAATCAACTCGCCTTTTGTGGTATGTTTTTTCTTCATCTCTGAAGGGTTTTCATATAAAAACCCTGTCTTGATATTATTTGGATGTGTATACAGTACTATCCGCCGTCAGCTGTCTGGCTTTCGCATCTAAACTGCTAGCTGAGCTGAGCTGTCACGAATGTGGCTGCTCTTCTTGAATATTGCTGTGTTTCGGTTAGCAGATAGAGCCGCATATTAGTGAACAGCGAAAGCGAAAATGAACAATTGTGAGATTGGCGACCGAATTAGGAGATGAAATTCAAGATGCAGGATTAGGGACGTCGTTGGGATGTTAAAATAGTGAAGGATATTATCAACGGCAACTTCGTAATCGCGTGTCAATAAGTATTGAAGAATATTGAAATATTTATTAGCCTTCATCACCGCGGTCCCGTTGGTCATTGAACTGCTCGAGCGGATCTCAGTAACGTCTCCATTCGTCCCTGTAACGTGCTGGAGTAATTTTCAGGAGAACTCTCACGATCGAATATTACGAGTGATCGGCGTTCAGTTGTGAACTAGCAGCCAATGAGTGACTTTACAGTTGAAAGAAGCAAAAAAAGATTATGAACATCCCAAAGGATTCCCTGCCTGGCCATCATACAGGGGGGGGGCAAAAAAAAGACATCTCGACCGAGTCACATATCAGCAAAGTTTTCGCGGCCCAGACAGAGCACGTGGATACGAGTACCAGGGCGGAGGATACCCAAGATGTTACCCTATAAGCGCGAGCACTCGCCTTTCACCTTCATGTTCTCTAGTCAGGTTGCGGCTGTAGATGAAGTCATCTCCAGCCGCAACCTGACTGGAGAAGACCTTCGGAATTCGTGTCACCTTCACACAGCTACGAAACTTCTGCTACGAGTCATCCATGGATAGCTAGGAGACCAGTACTCTCGATCTGGAAGACCTCCAGCATCGAGCAGCTCCGTCAACTCGCTACGGTCAGAAAAACGATAGAACAGAAAATGGGTCTGGAAGAACCGTGCATAAAATTAGGACTACGATGAGCAGTGTGGAACGGGCTTTCCAATTCGATTGCATCGCTGCTGGATTTAAGCAGCGCCCAAACGCATTTTGCCTTGTGAAGTGGACTGCAGCCAACAATTTGTTTTCGAAAACGTATCCAACGGGAGAAGAACAACTGTTGAGCTCGCAAAAAGATGACGACAAGCTAGGATTTTCCCCGACGAAAGTATGAAATTTTCCTACGACGCCACAGGCAACACAATGCACACACGCAATTCCGCGTGTAACTCGTTCTATTACAGAGTTAAATAAATAGAGGGCACAATAGTCAAGCGTCTGTGACCTTTCTTTCTCGCCGTTTCGAGTTAGTGGTACACTCTCGGCATGTGCAGACCCGAATGCCAAATGCATGGAGGCATTTTTGCACTTGATCGCGGTTACTGTCTTCGGTGGGTTGGTTCTCTGTACTCGAGCGACACGATGAACATCATACCATTCGTTAATAGCTTTCACGAAGAAAACTGACGATCGCGTTGGCAGTCGCCCAGGTGTTCGTTTGACCTCGCGCGGAATCCACTCGGCAATCGCTCTGGCCCTGTTGTCATCTTTGAAAGTCCCGATGTGCCCTGCTCATATGATCTTTGAAACCTTGGCAAATTCTGCCGCATCCGTGATCTTAAATCGTCGAAGAAGTGCGCAGCTCTGGATTCCCTCTCTCACTTGCTTGTAGCGAGAAACTCTGAGTGTCCGAGTTCGAAAAGCGTTCAAAGACGCTGGCGCCTTATTCATTCGGCTTTCGCGCATCCAAGTTTGTGAGGCTCACTTAGGGCAGGAAGAGCCGCGGAGTTGACGAGATGTGCACGGAACCGAGTTTCTTCGTCTTCTCCGCTACTTCACTGATGTTTATAAATGCTCTTGAACTGCTCGCTTTTTGCTGCTTAACTCTGGTGTTGGGTGGCTCAAATGTTGATTCCCCTACTTATCTACTCACGGGTATAGCATACTGGGATGTTCGTTCCGTTGAGCAAAAATGCGGCGCTAGAAACCAGTCCGTTTTCGTGAACATCGTCTTCGTAAGATTCGGCTGCAAACCGAGTTTTCCAAACACGCACACAGTAGAAATCAGCCAGCATTCGCTCTGCCTGCTTGATTTTTTAGTGTTATTGGCACAATATGTTCAACAAAGCGAAGATGGTGTAGTTGCCGGCCCTTGATTTTCACTCCTATTTCTTCCCATTCCAGTTGACGTTAGGCTCCCCAGAGAGGCGCTGAAGCGTTGTGGCAAGATGGTGTCGGCCTGTCGCAACTCTCCACGTTGATCTCTTTGTAGAATGGTGGTATCCTTGTCATGAAGTTGTTGTAATCAATATTACATATTATATAATATATATTGTATGTGTAGTGTATATTATATATAATATGTAAATATAAAATAAATAAAAAATAAATATAACTACATATATTAGGTTGGAAGGAAAGTCCTGCTACACTTCGAGTAAATTGTTCTGGAAAAAGACCGAAGCATTTCGAATGTTTTCACCCCTGATTAGTGGAGAGTGCCCTCTGAGGCTTTTGGAGATGTGTATATCTGACTTTGTGGAAGCTTTCAAAGCCTAGGAGTCCCTCAAAGGTCAAGGAACTTTTCGACCCATCCCATATAATGAGTTCCTTCAAGGCCACTCCGCCGTAGTCGAGGAAGCTAAAATTGTGTTGTATTCAGGAAGGATATTACATCCTATGGCAGAGGGTTGCGTTTGCACCAGCGCTTCCAAGCTGGAGTTATTCAATTCGGGGGTAGGCATTGTATAGGTCACCCACTAGCACAGTATGACGGTCGTCCATCAAAGTGCTGGAGGCGCTAAACCGTAACCGAACGTAACCACTACTAACTTGGCAATCTGTGTGGGCTCCACCTGACTGACAACTGCCATGCTCCTTCGCAATCTCGCTTATAGGGAACTTTTTTGTGGAGGATGCCTCATGAGTTTGATCAGTCTGACAAAGCGCCGTAACTGAATTTTCTTTCCTTGTACATACTGGAAGAACTTTTGTAAGATCTTGTGGTTGATAGCGTATGTTGGAGTCTTCGCGTACACCATGCACATGCCCCTCACAGGATCTCTCAAAGAGGAAGGTAGCAATAACTACATATGTTATATACAATTACCATATGTACAATAGTATATGCAATAATAAAAAAATATAAACAAGTTATTATTGGAAAATGGCAACAGCGAACAAATAGAACAACCACACTTGAGGACCTCTCTTTAAGCTATACAGGCCGCACTTGAAAACACAAAACATTTATATCACTCGTGACGATACCTGTGACACAAACTATTCTATCATAACATTAACGCAAAAACAGTAATTTATTTAAAATGTGCGCCATGACTACCTATGGTCTTCCGCCAGCATAAAGGTAGATCATATAACAGATGCTTTTCCTCCACAACTTCCTGCTGTCTACAAGTAGTTTCAGGATGGGCCATCAGCTTTCGTAGCTGAGTAATGCAGTCGTTCGCCGTCATTGGTTCCTTGTCTAATAGCTCTCAGTACTCCAGGCAGGAATGCCCCATCGTATGCGCAGCATCACATTTTTCTTTTGGAGGTTGGACTCGCCCTGGAGTCTGCGTCGCTTCGTCAACAACCTTCTGGGCGTGGTGGTGCACGTGAGAGTAGAGTATCCAGTGACAGAAGGTTGAGAAGGTTGTCGAGCCACGCACGCCAGCGCTTGAGAGTGGGAAGAGTAAGCGCCATGTCTGCCCTGCGGTTCACGTCATGCTGCGTCAATGAGTGGAGTAAGCACCTACTCGATTTTCGGGCCCGGCCGATCGACTTTAATCCTTAACGAACTTTTATGTGGGAACACCGAGGCTGCTTGACAGTTTACGAGTAGTTTGGTATGGGTCCTTTTGGACACGGTTGCGTTGCTAGTTCAAACGCAGTGCCACGAGGCGCCGTTTTGTCTTCACCCTCGATGGAGAGGACAACTTTCCTTCAGCAGCTCTACCGACGTCGGATAGCCATTCGACTTGGTATAGCTGCTACAGCTTTTTGGTGATAATCCAATACCATATGAAGGAACCACTTCGTATGTCATTCGCTCTTCACCAGAAAGCATTCAGCGCTGTTGAATTCAATACGATTTCGAGGGCGCTAGCTCGATTTGGAGTGGATACCTACACGCTTCGATGGATAAAGCAACTCTGTGCCGGTCATTTCTGATTCTTAATGCTACACAGAAGAGATCGACACACAACGAAGCGTTTGACGAAGTGATCCAATAAATCCATAGCTGTTCATTCTGACACTCCATTCCTGCCTTTGAGATTGACTGGGACGATCAAGGATACCCCGGTGGTCAATTTCACCTCACAAGGGAGATTCAGGACACGATGTGCTTCCTGGAAGCGGTTTGTCGCATGGTGTAGGGGACCATGAACCGACCACACAAGTGTGGTTGACTTTGCTGGACGTTACCGAGAATGTCACGAAAAAAGAAATCGCTTTTAATGGACCATTTTGACCATCCTATTTGGAGTTTATGAGGTATCCTTTCCATGAAAAATAACCCAAAATTAGCTCAAAAGCCAAGTACATTACTAGGCGTTTAGCGAGGTACATTGAACTCAGTGAAACTGAAGAAACTTTCTTTCTGAAACTTTGTATATAGGGACGAACGATAACTCCGACCACGATTCTTACACTTTTTTTCAGCGCCAAGGCCATTTAGTGTCAGCTTGACGCTAAAGAGTCCTGCGCACAGGTCAACAGTGATTTTAATACGGGAAAGCTCTTGCACCAAATTGGCGACAGTTCACGTCGTATTCAAAAATGAGGGCGTATTCATGACCAGAGCATCGGATAGCCGCCATAATCCAAGTTTCAGGGGGAGTTTCTCTAAAAGTATTTCGGGAGCGTAATAGTTGACTGGGGCTACTTGATGATAGCTATTGTACAGAATAAGCCCTTGATTGCATATCTGGGTTATACTTATTATTAGGCACGCAGGATACATGTAGGTGGGAATCTGAAAAATGCAACATGTTGTCCCCAAGCGGACTTGTTCCACTAACCCTCTCCCTTCGGGAGTCTACCGCGCAATCCACCGCACCCTCCGTTGGCATTGGGAGTGGAAAGATGCGGGGAGATATTGAAAAAAAACTTCAGTACCTCTCCCCACATACCAAGTTAGGTACTTGTAACCTAATTTTGCGCTGATTTCTATGCCTATTAAAATCCACCTAGTACACTATATATACTGCACGCAACAGCTAAACGGAGCCAACTAATGTGGTCGACCATTCTCAATGATTTGTTTGTAGTCTTTCTTGGCATTGCCGTTACCGTTCAGCAAAAATGAACCACCCTTGTGTGGTCCACGCATGGACCTCTACATCATGCAACAAAGCGTTTCCAAAAAGCTCATCATTATCTGAACGACGGCCCTTGTCAATTACCTCGTCCTTGCTGACGATCTCCGACTCTTGATGGATTACAAATGATGCCAAAGAACTCATCGGAGCGACTAAAGAGCCTGGAAGGAGGAGTGAATGCAAGTAAATCAAAATGGGTGTCAACTAAATCCAATGACCAACTGAGAGTAAACGATTTGAAGATAGCGCACGTACCATCGTTCGTGTACCTGGATTCACCAGGAAGGTCGTTCAGGGCGTGCCCCCGCTTTTTCGAAACGGTTTATTGCACTCTGTAGGGCCTTGCCATGAACCAATAAAAAGCGCTTCGTTTTTGCTGTGCGGGTCCAAGAACGCAAAAAAGGAGCGAAAAAGAAACCCATGGAAACTGAGTGTCTTTGAGCCTCTACGAGCTGTAAACCGCTGAAACTTTGACCAATTGCTGAATGGAGGGACCCTATAAGGCACTATAGGAAACGACGAAAAAAGTATCGAGTTATGGGGTCTTACTTGTGGCACGTGATCAGAGAGAACGGCTCATGGAATGGTTTCTTCAACGATCGGAGGAATGTTCGCCAACAACGATCGGATGGCCTAGTGATAGCGTGAAGGAATCTCAAGCGGACAGTTGGGGTGGGGTTGATGGTTCGACTCCCCTCGGCGTGCGAGTTTCTGCACGTTCTAGATATGTCTGTGCGTGAGTATGCGTTCGATAACTGCCATTTATGGGCCACATTTTGAAAGGAAACATTCCATGAATAGTGCTATTCAATTATTACGGGTTTTACATACCATTGAGCAAGTCCTCAGTTGAAAATTGACCTTTATTGATTAGACCATGCCCAAATCACGAATATGGAGCTTATTTGTAGCTTCGGTGCATTTATCGCTAATATGGAGTGACATGTGTTCTCCCTATGAATGCGTTTGCTACACACAAGTAAGGATGTGTAGCGACCCAGGCGCCAAATTACGTCGGCGCCGAAAATAAATGTGAAAATCATGATCCGGGCCATCGATTACCCCTGTAAACAATCTTTCAGCCAAAAAAAATTTTTTCGACTTTTTTGGGTGTGTGCGTTGGGTTGTGCCCGACAGTCTCTTTATAGAAGTCTAACAGTGCCTCGCCATAGGGACCGCCTATTAATATCCAAAGATAAAAGAAACAATGCCGATGAATTTAATGCAAAGAGGAAGGGAAGGGAGGAATTCAACCAGGTTTGCTGCCCTGCCCGGCGGCCTGCTACGTCGTCGTTCCATCATCGTCTTTACGAAGATGGGATACTGCACTGTCACCACTGCCGACCAAATGGTCCACCAAAACCCAAACAATCGAAAAAACTTTTTTGGCTAGAAGTTCGTCCATAAGGGTAGTCGATGGTCCTGATTACGATTTTGACACTTATTTTCGACGTCGACGCAATTTGGCGCCAGTATAGCGCCTAACCCTCATATGGGGGGTACATAGACGTACCTTTCGCTCCTTTTTTGGCGTTCCTAGAGCCGCACAGCAAAAACGAAGCCCACTTTTATGGTTCATGGGCAAGGCACTACAAAGTGCAATAAACCGTTTTGAAAAAGCGGGGCACGCCCTGAACGACCTCCCTTGTAAGTACTTTGTTTTCTTCAGGTCGCAGTCAGGAACTTACCGTAGGGTCGACTTGGCGTGAAACATCAGCAGAAAGTGAGGAGGCAGTTGGCGGTTGTCACCACTGGTTTCATGGCCAGTATGTTAGGTTGGAAAGAAAGTCCTGCGACACTTATATTAAATAGTTCCAGAAAAAAAATCAAAAAGCTTTCAAATATTTCCCCTGTTCAGTGGAGAATGTTCTCCACTGAGGTTTTTGTAGACGGATATATTATGACTTTGCGGAAGCTTTAAAAGTCTGAAAGTCCCCCAAAAGCCATTTTACTTTCGACCTGTCCCATATTATGAGTTCCTATAAGGCCACTCAGCCGTAGTCGAGGAATCCAACACCTACGTTGTCTTAAAGAAGGATATCGCTTGCGGGAGGGTGGCTTTTGCATCTCCCATGCAGGACTTATTCATTAGGTTGTTCGGAAAGAAATGCGCGTTTGAGTCTAAAAAACTTTATTATAAAAACGAAATTAAACAAGATCAATTCAGAAGATAAACTCCATTACTATCAGTGACTTGTTGCCAACGTTTATGCGAAGAATGGATTCCTCTTCCGAAGATCTCGGCCGGCTGCGACTCAAAGAAGCTGGACACCCAGAGTTGGACTTCTTCGCGGTTTGTGAACTTTCTTTCGGCCAGGGAGTGCTGCATCGACCGGAACATGGTAATCGGATGGTGCCAGGTATGGCTGTATGGCGGATGAGGCAGGACTTCTCAGCCAGCCCAATTCCTCAATTTTTCCCAAAGTGATTTTCGCGACATGTGGACGAGCGTTGTGTGGAGGAATTTTGTCGACGTCGTTTCGACAAGTTGACGACGCAGTGCTTGATCCACGCGGTTCAGTTGATCTTTGTAATGTCCGCCGTAACGGTTTGACCCGAATCCAGTACTTCAAAGTACACCAAACCTTTGCTGTTCTACCAAAGAGCATTACCTTTTTGTCGTGTATATCCGGTTTCGGAGTCGGTTTTGGAGTGTCACCGGCGTCCACTGTCTTTTTCGCGTTGCTTTGTCGTAGCAGACCCATGTCTCATCTAATGTAACAATAGAGTCGAAGAAACCGCTGTTCTTAGAGTGACGAAGAAGAATTCCGGCCATTGCCACTCGTGTTGCCTTGTTTGCGTCGCTCAGCTGGTGCGGCACCCACACTTCCAAACTGTTTTTTTTTCCGAAAACAAACAAACAAAGTGGACATAGACAAAACACAAACCAATAAAATCTCTTTCAACAGACACAACTGTTTTGGAAAATCTTCTATAGTAGGAGAGAAATAAATGGACAAATTCAACGCGCTTCAACGCGCATTTCTTTCCGAACAACCTAATAATTAGGAGGTAGACGATGTATAAGTCGGCCACCAGCACAGAATGATGGCCGTTTACTCAAGCTTCTTGAGGCGCAGCCGAACGTAACCGCCATCAAGTTGGCAACCTCTCTGCGCTCCACCTAACTGTTAACTGCCATGCTTCTCCGCAATCTCGGTTACCAGGAAAATTTTTTGTGAAGGGTACCTTATGAGTTGCACCAGTCTGACAAATCGAATCGGATAGCCGGAACAGGGTTTTCTTTTCCTTGTACACGGCGAAAGAACTTTTGGGAGATCTTGTGGTTGGTAGCGAATGGTGGAGTCCTTGCGTACATCATGCACATGTCCCTCGCAGGATCTCTCAAACAGGAAAGTAGATTGCTTAACCAAAACAAATACATGGGACAAATATTTCAATGTGTTATTGGTGGGACTTCAAAGCGGTATCACTGGATACCAGCGCAGCATAAGGACCACAGTCCACTCTAATCAACTTCAAAACATGGATGACGTCACGCTTAGATTCATTCAGAAATACTCAATTTTCCTCTGCTACTCGGCAATGCGAAGACCGCATGTGGGGATCAGGCTACGCCAAAAGATCATGGATCTCGATCAGAGAATGCGACCGTACCCAGCTCATTAAACAAGTTAGCGGCCTCTAATTACCACCTCCTTTGGTCCCTACCGCATCATTTACAAGGCTAAAATTTTGAAAACGACGACTACTCAAAAATGAGGTCCCTTCTTCTTTTTATCGTGGTTTTGTAAGAGTGGAAATGAGAAGCTGTGCAAAACATCGGCACTTGTCCTGGTCATTAATAGTGGATTACCCTGTAGATTGAAGGTGTCTTTTGGTGAAGGAAAATAGGGTGCAGGACTTTTTTTCCGACCTAATATTATGGATTGCTTGTATTCGGACGTTATTTGCTTTTAGAAACCAGGAAAACTGGAGCAGTAGCAGAATGAATGCATCAGAAACGGCAAGATGAGGCTTTGTACAGAAGAATGTTTTTAAGCTGAATAGGTGTGGCCATGTAGGGAACTTACCCCATCATGCCTCTTTTTCTGAGGTTAGGTCATGATGTCAGATTTGGCTAGGAACTTGTATTTGGGCATAGTTTGACCCATCGCTAAACGAAAATGGCACTCGATTAACGCGAAAACGCCTGTTTTGTGCCCCACGGGCACCTTGCTGATGTAGCAGTAACGCTGAAACCACTTTTTGCCATGTTTCTGCAGGAAGCAAAAAAAAACCAAGCCTAGCAGGATCCAATTCCATGACCTGTTGCTTAGTAGACGTGGAGGAAAAAGTTCCATAACTCGCGTCCAGAAAATCGTTCTGCGAATTTCGTCGGAAGATCTAAATCAGCGTCCAAATCCACGTCCAGTGATCTATGCTTCATTACAAAGGGCCACTTCCACCTGGCGACCTTCCCTGATAGGAAGCAAGATGACGCCATTGCAGGACGAACGACATTTCTTCCATATCTTTGTGATGACTGCACTACTATACGAATGCGAAACATGGGCGTTAACTAAGGCGCATAAAGAAAGTCTGAGGACAGGTCAGCGGAGAATGGAGCGCCAGATGCCTGGTCTTCGACTTAGTAGTAGGTATCAAACACAACCCTCACAAGGGAAACCATTATGAACGTGGCGTGCTTTTTGAAAACGGTTTCTTGCATATTGTAGTGGCATATGCGAGTAAGGCGGGAAACTAATCGTATTCGCTGCGCACACTGGGATAAAACCGTAAAAAATAGGTCAATGGTTCAGATCTCCAAGGAAGCAAAATTTTGCCTTTCTACAATTTTTATTTTATGGGTCCATGTTTGTCTGAATATTTAGTCCTAACAAAAACATTCTCGAAAATTGAACAGTTTTGTGAAACAGAACTGCTTTTTTCTTTCGAATTCATTTTTATTCACAGACCCCGCTGTTCGGCGCTATGATGGCGCATGGCACTATCCCAAAAATAAATGTCAGAATCGTGATCGGAACTACCGAGTACCCCTGTGGGCAAGTATTGAGCTAAAAAATTAATGTCTCCGTTAACCCCAAAGGGCATGTACTGAGCTAAAAAAATTATTCTTTCTCGGGTTGTAAATGACTTTTTGGTGGGCAATGTGGGCGGATTCTCACATCTTCGTAACAGCGATGACGTGTCGATGGCGCTGCGGACTCGGACAACCTTACCATCAGTATACTGCGGACAAGCTCTTTTCATGCATGGTGTGCGTCTTGATAGCCGCTGGAGACGTGAGCAAGTATTCTGGACCGTTCCCTTCACGTTTATCTACCGACTAATCGTTGAACAAAGCTGTCGTCCTCCGCTAACGAGAGAAACTTCCGGCTTTTCCAACTTTTTTTGATGCGTTCGCGAGTTCTACCTTCTTTCGACGAGCGTCGTCATTGTTGTTAGTTACATGCTTATATATCAGTAAATGGGGAACTTTGGGTAGCGAGGCACTTACCACTTCAGTAATGGTAGCGGTAGTAGTAAGTACCACTTCAGTAGTGAGACTCGTTAGCACATCCCAATACACAAACCCAAGAAGGTCAAAACAATTTTTTTGACAAAAAATCGTCTATAGGGGTAAGCAATGGTCCTGATCACGATTATGAAACTTATTATTGGCGTCAACGCAGTATGGCGCCAGAATAGCGCTGAACGGCCCGTATATGTGTGTAAATAACGAATTTAGCACCCAAAGTGGACCCTCATTTACGACGATTTTTCGCCCTCAGGAACCTCCCCCCCCACTCAACAACTGATCGAAGTTGCAGGTATTTTACATGGATAGAGGCCCAGACGAAGCAGTTTACATAGATCTTTTCACTACTTTTTAGACTTCCTGAAGCGCGCACTGAAAGTGGACTCTTTTCTCAAGTCCCTGCATGATCCCCTACAATATGCAAAGAACGCGTTTTGGTTTTGAAAAGCGCACCACGCCCTGAACGGCATCTCTTGTAAGAGAAAAGACGCAGCTGAAAGACCTCGTTGCCGAAGCCAGGGAACCCAAGTGGGTGTACGCAACTAAATTGGTCACCAGAAATCAAATACGTTGGAAAGTACCAGTGATCACTTGGAATCCTTCCGAAGAGAGAGCAGTTGGTAAGCCACGATTGCTATGGGAGGACGATCTCAAGATGTTTGTTGGAAGGGACTGAAAGAACATGGTGGCAACTTCCGAATGGTTCCGAAGAATGGCACGTTCCTCTGTTTATGCTAGTTGAGTAGCGGAAATAAACGTTAAATTTTGAATGGTACAACTGGCGTTGTGAGCATTCGTATCTACTAGATGGACATGTGACAACGACTGCCGCATCTACGCTGCTGAGCTACAGAAAACGAATAGTCATTCCAAGAGCACGTGTGGAGAGCAAAAAATGTCACGACCAACATAAAATTGTCGTACCCCACTTGCAGAAAAGCGAAAAATGAAATAGTGACCTGTAATGTTCATCTTTCTTCGCAGATCTTGCTCCTTCCAGTTACCTCCAGCTCTTGAACCACTGCTTCCATCCGGACCCTCAAGCCGTCAACGTCGGTCACGATATCAAAGGACGATATGTTCTCCAAGACCCATGCTCTCACGTTCTCATCGAAGGATATTCAAGACCTAATCACGCATTTCCAGAATTCAGATGTCAGTGCAACATTGCTCGAATAATTCGTTATCGCTATTTAATTTTTTGACAAGTTTTGCACCTAAAATGTATCAGTTTTGTCTACTAATCTAATGTTTCTTCTTATATATCTCCTCTCGGAAGCACTGATTGTATGCGATAACGGGCGAGTCTAACTGTCGTGAGAAAATCCGGAAAGACACAAAAATCGATGCTAAGCCATACTTGTTTACTTCAATTCTTTCAGTGAATTCCACATTTTCATATTCTACATTTTATCAGAAAATAAATTTGACACACATCCTCGTACTTACTCTATCCGTAGTTTTACTACCACATTAAAAAAAACTCGTTACAAAATCAAACATGGTAGTCGTATCTCTTCAACAATGGTAGACTCTTTTGATAGGGTTATAAGAGCAGGTACTAGCAAAGAGCAGGTACCGTGCTTCGAAAGTGGCAGTGAATGCTCATACTCATAGCTCAATCACCAATCATAGATTTCTCATTAAGACTCGCAATTGCACAGGGCAAGCCTCTTTAACACGTTGACACGAGTGATTTTCTTCATGACTTGCGCGACGGCACATTTTTCTTCACTAAAAATTAGTAATTTTCGAATAAATGAGCAATATCATTAGCAATATAATTAAACCAGGTACTTTTCCTCAACCCTCTAGCCAGGTTCGAAATTGTTTAAATAATCTTGACCGCTCGAGGTAAATTTCAGTTCAGAGTGTAAAAGTAGGATATCCGCTAGCATTAACGTCGCTCTTGTCACCATGAGCTTTCCGGATGCCGATATAGATGAAATCAGCGTACGGACTTGCTGCTCGAAGCGGTGCTGAAGTTACCGATGGTCTGAATGGCAGTGACATGGTTCCTGCTATTGTCCCTGATTCCGACACTGATAAATCCGAATCTGAAATCTCAGATGACGATGACAACGGCGAAGAAGCAAGGAGGGCTTGGCAACACACTCATTGGTCTTAACTTATTGTTTGAACAGAATTCAAAAAAAAACTGTACAGATTCCATTAAAATATTATCCGTCGAACAGCAGTAAGTATTGGCTGACGCCGCCCCACAAGATAAATTGGTTGTCGCGACCATTGACCATCATCGAACGTGTTAAACCGATGTGGTGTTCATGGTAAGAGGGTCACTACCCCACAAGAAGAGTTACTAGAATCTGGTGATGTTGGATATTTTGGCTCCGGCACCTGTTGTGCGGGCGGCAGGCAGTTTCGTGGCTAACGATTGTGTTATTCCTGTCCAGGAGGTCAAGAGAGCCCACGAGACAAGTTCAGCGACTTTGGTGACCTAAGATATTTCGGCGCCGCTGCTTATGGCGGGGGCGCAGGGCAGTTAGGGCCAAGCGACGGTGATATCCGTTTCATTAGGTCAGGCTACCCCTATGGACGCCTTTTCAACGAATTTGCTTTTTCACACATCTTCATCGCTAGAACAATATACGTTATCGGTGGTACTGATCACGATACTGAGACTTATTTTCAGCGTCGACGCAATTTGGCGTCAGAAATGGTCCTCAGTCTCTTGAATGGGTGCACATAGCGAGTGGAGTGGGACAAATATGTGGCTCCGAATTGGCGATAAATTGCACCACAGCTGAAAGTAGGTGCCATGGTCGTAATCAGGACCTTGAATAACACATAAATATCAACTCTCAGAAAAACTCTTGCTCATAGCTGTGTATCACCTGTATCACTTGTGCTCCCGTTGATCATCGAGTTCCTCGAGCGGGCGCCAGTAACGTCTCAGTTCGTCTCTGCCACGTGCAAGAGTAGCCCATTGGACTCTTTCTGCTCGAGGGACACCATGAACTTCATACCATTCATTCAGAGCTTTCACGAAGAAGTCTGACCATCGCATAGGCGGTCGTCCAGGCGTTCGCTGACATCCCGTGGAATCCAGTCGGTGATCGCTCTGGTCCAGAGGTCGTCCTTGAAACGCATAACGTGCCCGACCCACCTGATCTTCGAAACCTTGGTAAATGCGGCGGCGTCTCTGATCTTCGGCCGTCGACGGAGTGCGGAGCTCCGGATTCCCTCTCTCACTTGCGTGTAGCGGGAAACTCCGAGCATCGCCCTTTCAATGGCGCCGTGAATAACGCCAAGCGCATGCTCATCCTGCTTTCGTAGAGTCCAAGTCTGTGAGGCGTACTTAAGGCAGGAAGGACCGCGGAATCGAAGAGGTGGGCACGGAGCTTGGTGCTCTTCGTCTTCTTCGTTACTCCCTCAATGTTCCTGAAGGCTCCCCAAGCCGCTCGCTTCGTCCTGCTCAGCGCTGGGGCAAAATTATTCATCATATTGATTTCACGACCCAGGTACACATAGCTAGCTTCATAGATGGTCGTTCTAGCTGAACGTGAATGAGGCATCAGAAATCAATCCGTTTCCATGAACATCGTCTTCGTTAGATTCAGCTTTCGTTCGCTTGCTCGATGTTTGTTGTTATAAAACGATGTCGTCAGCAAAGCGGAGATGGTGTAGTTGCCGATCGTCGATCTTCACTCGCATGCCTTTCCATTCCAGTTGACGCAAGACGTTCTCGAGAGAGGCGCTGATTAGCTTGGGCGAGATGGTGTCGCCCGTGTCGGACCCCTCTTCAATGATGACCTCCTTGTAGAAATGGTGAGATCTTGGTTGTGAAGTTGCCTGTAGAGCTCACGAAGAATCCGAATACCCTGGTTGCCCAGGGCTTCGATAACCGCTTCTGTCTCAACGGAGTCGAAAGCTTCCTTCAAGTCGATAAACGTGAGACACAACGGCATCTTGTACTCTCGCGATACTTCAGTGAGCTTCGTTACCGTGTGTATGTGATCGATCGTGCTGAATCCTCTTCTAAACCCTGCTTGCTCGCATGGCTACCCTTCTTCCAGTGTTTTGCCAATCCTGTTAAGGATGACTCAAGTGAAGAGTTTGTTTCCACACGCGCAGTCGAATTCAGCCAGCATTCGTTCCGCTTGCTCGATGTTTGGTGTTATCAAAGCGATGTCGTCAGCAAAGCGGAGATGGTGTAGTTGCCGACCGTCGATCTTCACTCCCATGTCTTCCATTCCAGTTGACGCATGACATTCTCGAGAGGGGCCCTGAAAAACTTGGGCGAGATGGTGTCGCCTGACGAGACCCCTCTCTTAACGTCGATTGAACTCCTTGTAGAGTTGTGAGATCCTGGTCGTCAAGTCGCTGTAGAGCTCACGAAAAAACTTGACCTACTGAGTAGGAACACCCTGGTTGCCCAGAGCTCCGATAACCGCTTCCGTCTCAACGGAGTCGAAGGTAGCGCGTGAAGAGTCGAGCCGGAGTTTTGACGAGAACTGGTGAAAGATTCTTCAAACACTCGGGTCTGATTCTATCGGGACCGTGTGCCGTACGAATCTTCATCAATGAGATGACGTGTCGGACTTTGGAAGGAAGAACTGCTGGATAGCAGCATGGATACGACGTATCCATGCTGTTCCAAGCCGTATGGTATAATTTTGGGGCTCTCACTTCATGGCGTGATCTCTGAGGTATCCGCAGACGAGTTATTCTGGCTTTGTGCAGTTTTCGAAGCTTTTAAGTCCTCTAAAAATCAAGGCGCTTTCGGACCTGTCCCATATTGTGAGTTCCTATAGGACCACTTTGTCGTAGACGAGGGAACCAACACCTGCATTGTCTTTAGGAAGGATGTTGCTTGCCATGCCTCAGTGTCTCGTTGATTTCACTTATGAGTTGGAGTTTTATTCGAACGTACGCAGCGTGTTCGACCACCAGCACAAAATGACGACCGTTTCTCCAGCCGCTGAAGGCGTAACCGAACGTAACCACCAGTAACTTGGCAACATCTCTAGGCTGCACCTAAGTGGCAACTACCATGGGTAACGAGAGCTGAGTTCATTGCGTACACCATGCACACATCGCTCACACGATCTCTAACGGAGAAAAGTCGACTGCTCAACCACAAGCAGATGTACGTGAAAAAAAGATTTCTACGGTGTTACTGGTGAGACTTCAAAGCGATTTCGCTGGATACTGGCGCAGCAGTGACAGCAACAGCCTACTCTGGTCAGCTTCGAAACACGAATGACGTCACGCTTGATTTCGTTCAGAAATACCAAATTCTTTCCACTGCTTGGTGATGCGAAAGCCGTGTAGCGATGAGGCTGCACGAAAAGATTATGGATCTCGATCAGGGGATGCGACCATACCGTGCTTGTTCATCAGACATTGACGACTCTAACTACCTCCTACTTTGGCTCCTATTGCATATTTTAGATAGCAAAAATTTTGAAAATCAACGTCTACCTGGAAATGAAGTTCACCTCTTGTTTCTATTGTAGTTGCCGTAGTCCTGTAAGAGTGGAACAAGCTGTGAGAAAGATGGGCACATGTCCTAGTTATTAATGGTGATACCTTGTGGATTGGAGGGGTCGCTTAGTGTAGGAAAGTTTATTGGAAATTTTGGTCGAATCGTCGAAGAACTTCCTTTCCAACCTAATATTCAGGAGAAGAATAAATAACCAAACCAGAATGAAATCATGTAGGAACAACCAGTCTCTTATCTCAAGGAAAGTTTTGTTTTTCCTTGAGCGTTCACATAGTTTAGTACAAAGAAGATTTCTTCAATAATGAAAAAATTTTAAAAAATGTAAATTCTCTTACAAAATGCTGCGAAGTTAAGGATAAGGGTTCCCGGGGTTTCCGCATCCAGGAAATTGAATAATAAAGGTCCTATTCCGCGAAAATCGAAGGTGTTTTTGAAAAAATTTGGAGTGTCCACATACTTTTGTTGCGTACTGTATTAGGTCATCTCATTCAAAAACTTGGAAACATATAAATACATGATTAGCGAGAAAGCAAAAGGGTTGCGGCTGTGGGCCTCTATATCGTTTGAAAGCTGGTACCTTTATCTTATCTATGTATTAACGAAATTTGGCTGGCCCAGCTACAAAAGAGAATCTAGAGGAATTGAAAAGAAACCCCAGCGGTCAAAATCAGCGGGGGATTATGGAATCGGGCTATCCTATTCCGGACCCATAGTTGCACAGAACTGTGTTCTCCAAATAGAAAGTGAAAGATCGGTTGAGAAGTGCTGAGAAGTGCAAAGAAGGACGAGCAAAAAAAAGCTGTGGCTAAGGAGGGTCTCATGATACTAATCCTGCACAAGAAAAGCTGGAGGATAAAGTCAAGCGTGGTCTCACTCGGTTATGGCTAGGGTTACTAAGTTATGTTCAACAACAAACGCTACGACCTTTGTCATTCAACGAAATTGGCATCGAGAGCAATTTACTGCCACTTCTTGGAAAAGTGAAGGTGCCAGTGGTTCATACGGTCTCGGGGGTCTGGGAGCGGGTCTTCGGTGAAAAAGGGATTTAATTAATTCAAAACCGTAACATTACTTTTTATCTGTTTTCCTGTTCGTTTGTTTTGAACAAAACCTTCTATTTTTTAAATGGATGACCTAATACTAGTGCAAATGAACTCGCAAGAGTATATGCCATTTTCACTCTGAATCGGACAATTTTCAAGTCAAAACGGACACTTTTCAAGTCAAATCGGACACACCCCTCACAATGGGCAGTTGAGAACTAGACCAAATCAGGTACTGCTGCAAGCCCCGCCATAACGTCCTCGCCCATTTCTTAGCGCGGCCATGGTTTTCCAAAATGTTTTATGGATTCTGCTTCTCCGAATTTTGTACACTTCTGCTATTTGACCTACAGACTTCAACTGAATAGCTTTGGTATTGACACATATATGACTCCGCCCACTTCACAATGAAGTTACGTAAGTTCTGAATTTTAATGACTTTTTCGGCGTCGCTCTTTTCACATTCAATCTTCACAAAACGAATACACTCATAGCCATGCATTCACACACTAGCACACTAAGCCCCGCCCCTCTGACCGCGATCACTTTTGTGTTTTCGCGGAATTTTGATTACTCTTCGGAATGTTACGTTTTTAGGCTGTAACAATTGGCTCCGCACACTAATGGAAACTCAACACACTTTGTAGAAGCCACGCCCACTTTTGGAAGATGACATCGGTGCAGATCGGTGGGCTAGAGTCCTTACTGGCAGGTTATGGCCTCTTCCTTCACTCGTAACAAAGTTCCCCTTTTTCTCGTTATGTGTGAAGGGAGAGGCCATAACCTGCCAGTACGGGCGCTAGCCCGCCGATCTGCTCCGTTTTTCAAAAGTGGGCGTGGCTTCTGCCAAGTGGACGGAGCCGCTTGTTACAGCCTAGAAACGTGAAAATCCGGAAGAAAAGTCAAAATTCCGCGAAAAACAGAAAAGTGATCGTGGCCAGAGGGGCGGGGCTTAGTGTGTTTTTATGTGAATGCAGCAAAACACACTAACCCCCGCCCCTCTGGCCACGATCACTTTATGAATGTGGAAAGAACAACGTTAAAAAAGTTATAAAAAAACTTACGTAACTTCATTGTGAAGTGGGCGGAGTCGTATATTTGTCGGTACCAGACCGATTCAGTTAAGTCTGTGGGTCAAACAGCAAAAGTGAAAAAAAATTCGAAGAAGCAGAATTCATGGAACATTTTGGAAAACCATGGCCGCGCTAAGAAATGGGTGAGGATGTTGGGGCGGGGCTTGCAGCAGTGCCTAATGATAGAGTTTCGCGGGAGTTCGTGACATTTTTTGAATCTCATATCAGATCTTCCTGCAACGATTTTGAGATCCAATCATGTGGTCTGTGGGAAACGTGGTGAGTATACAACCACAGTTGTCTCACCGTCCAGCGCAGCCGCTGTTCTCTTATCCAGAATGGTAAGTTCAGTTAATCGGGTTGGTGACACTTCGGTATATGAGTAACCACAAGTCACACCTGTTCGGAGCCGCACGCGGCATTTGTGACTAAGATCCTGATGCTGTCTTTCATAATACTGCGTTGAAGTGGCCTGATCGCTTTCACTTTAATGCAGCCCCCAACTCGAGCATTTCCTTCTTGTCTTTTCTTGTTCAAGTAGTACATATGACTTACCAGGGAGGTCGTTCAGGACGTGGACTTTTTAAAACTATTTTTTTGCATGATTTGCGTTCACGTGCATGGGCTACCAAACTGACGTTCATTTTTCCTGAACGCCTCTGGGAATGCCAAAAAAGGAGTGCAAGAAGTCTATGGAAACCGAATGTTTCTGAGCCTCTATAGGCTCTAAATTACTTGCAACTATGATCAGTTGCTGAGTGGAGGGAGGTTCCTTGTAAAGGTACTATTGGGATCGAGGAGGAAAATTGTCGCAAATGGTTTCTTACTCGTGGTACGTGATTAAGAGTGAACAGCTGTTTGGAATGGCTTCTTCAACGATCGGATGGGCGACTAGATAGCCTGATGGATTCTCAATCGGACAGTTGGGGGTGGGAGTAGATGGTTCGACTCCTCTTGACTTGCGAGTTTTAGCATTTTTATGTTTCGCTGTTCTCACTTCCACATATGTCTGCGCATGAGTATAACATTAACATTTGCCATTTATGGGCGCATTCCAAATAGGTATACCCTATGAGTCGGTGCTATTCAACAACTTCGATTTTTGCATACCTATGAGCAAGAGTTTCCTGAGAGTTCATGTTTATGTGTTATTCAAGGTCCCGATCACGACCATGGCACCTACTTTCAGCTGTGGTGCCACTTATCGCCAAATATTTGTCCCACTGGACTCGCTATGTACACTCATTCAAGAGACTTTCAGGACCATTTCTGACGCCGAATTGCGTCGACGCTGAAAATAAGTCTCAGTATCGTGATCAGGACCACCGATTACATCTGTAGACTTCTCAGTATCGTGCTCGGGACCGCCGATTACCTCTATAGACTATCTTTCGGCCGCAAATTTTTTTTTGAATTTTATGGGTTTGTGTATTATTGGGTTATGGTCAAGAGTCACTCTGTTGAAGTCGTACTTTTCCTGATTACTGGCACCTTCCCATTCGGTCTTACAGAAAATAGAGCTGACAAAAACGATAAACGTCATGGAAAAGGAAGAATGAGGGTATCATTCCTCCGGATGCACTTGAAAAAAAGGAGAAGATTCAGTGAGTCACTGGGGAGACAACATCTTTGTTGAGCGAGCAGTCGCGGGTCGACAAATGTCTAGAATGGTTTTTCAAGTATTTTGCGGCCACCCAGGATTATGCCAGGAATAAAAGACCTTGTGCCCACCGAATTCGCGATATGGCTCCCTCGCGGCCCGCTACGTCATCGTTACGTCATCGTTGCTATCACAGTGTGAGACTCCAGTCGTCATGGTCGACTAAATGATCTATGAACACCGTCTTTGTTAGATTCAGTTGCGAGCCGATTTATCCACACACACAGTCGAGAACAGACAGCATTCGTTCTGCTTGCCCAATCTTTGGTTTTATCAAAACGATGTCGCCGGCAGAGCGGGGATGGTGAAGTCGCCGGCCGTCGATCTTCACTTCGATGTTTTCTCATTTCAGTTAACGAATGTCGTTTTAGAGAGAGGCGCTGAAGAGTTTTTGCGAGTTGGTGTAGCCCCGTCGGACCTTCTCTTCACGTCGATGAGATCTCCTTGTAGAATAAAGGCTTCGATAACCACTTCTGTGGACGAAGGCCTTTTCCAGATTGATAAACGTGAAACACGACGGCATTTCACACATTCACGATACCCCGATGGGCTTCGTTGGTATGTGAATGTGATTATGCGCTGAATTTTCTTTGGAACCTCGTTTGCTTGTATGGCTCTCCATCATATAAGGTTCTGGCAACCCTATTCAGAGTGACTCTCCTGAAGAGCTTGTGGATTACAGACAGCAGGCACAGTGGACGATATTTACCAGTGTGGTGAAATCTCTTGTAGAGCGATATGGTTCACATTCAACTCTAGATGTTGCAGAATCGGATGGAGACTTTACTGGCGCTCGCTCATGCAACTCGATAATAAACGGGAGTACGCGTAATATAGGTGATTTATCCATTAAGACCATCATAGAATTACAAATAGGAAACATCAAAATTGTGTTATGAGGTCAGTGATCTATACACTCTATTGCTTCTTCTCCTTAGCGTTAATTCCTCGCCGTCGCAGGGTCCGCTGTTCTTGTTCGATGCGTCATTTGTTCCGATTCACTGCATCTTGTGCCGTGGCATTCACTTCAGTGGGGTCCTTCTTGATGTCCCCCATCTTTTCTTTGGGGCTCCTCTTGGTCATTTGCCCTGTACTTCACATTCCAACGCCTCACTTATTGGGTGGTCTTCAGGCCTCCTCAGCACGTGCCCATACCATCGCAGTTGCCGATGCCTTCAGCTGGATCGGAGCCGTCTGTGTAACCGTTCTGCGCCCTTATTTCTGACTCTGTTCAGTGGTGTCCAGCTACAGCAACATCCTCATTTCAGCTGAGTGGAGATGCCTTCCATGGTTCTCGCATATGGACCAGCATTCGCTGCCGTAGAGCATTGCACACCCAACTAGTGCCCGGTACATCTTGCCCTTGAGATTACCGCCGGTCGCAGAAGGTGCCTGTGGACTCCCTCCATTTCATCCAGGCTGCATTGATTCAAGCTTTCACCGCCTGATCCACCATCAGCTGCTAGATCGCTTTCCAGGTACTGGAAGTTTTCGCCCCTTTTGATGCTTCCGCGGTGGCGGTCTATGATGGGTTCGATGCACTCTTTGGAGTTCCGGAACCTGGTCTCTACGTTTAGTTGGAGTTCATTCTCGGTAAGCACATCCTGCCAGAGCTGCGCTTCGTTGTGGAGTTCTTCCCTGAGAGCGATCTCGTCAGCGTAGAGGGATGTTTTTCAATGGCTTCTCCATGAGTTCCCTTGCCGTGCCATGACAGCCAGAGTAAGGGCGAAGAGGAACGGGCTGAGAGCTGATCCTTGATGTACCCAACCGTGATGTCTACATTCTTTGGCAAGCCGTGAGCGGTGTGTACTTCTGCCTCAGCCCATCGGGCATGTCCTTCACCTATGGAGACCAGGTGTTCCGGAACATTTCGTTCTCTAAGCCCTCTACGGAGTACAGGCCGAAGCAGGCGGTCGAATGCCTTCTCAAGGTCCAGAGGCTAGGTAGCAGGGTCGCCGTTTCTCTCGGTACTTCTCCATCAGCTGTCTGACGATAGGGATGGCATCATGACCTTTCGGGCATGAAGCCGAACTAGGTAGCAGGGTGGCAGCTTCTTCAGGTGCCTCTCCTTCACCTGTCTAGCGATGAAGGTGATATCCGTGGTGGACGTTTTGGGCACGAAGCCGAACTGCTCCTTCGATATAGGGACAAGTTAACTCAGCCTTGTGTTGACCAGCTCCTAGTACAGCTTCATGGTATGGGGATTCATCTCGATGCCGTGGTATTTAAAGCACTTCGTGGCGTCTCCGTCTTTTGAAGAAGGACGACTGTGCTGCTCCTTCACGCGCCCGCCATTCTTCCTTTGGCTACGTTCAGGAAGTGGGTAAGTCAAATTATCCTACGCTCTCCAAGGGCCCTCCATCCCTCTATAGCTACCCCATCTGGACCACTGCTTTCCCAACCTTGATTCTACTTAACTCTCGGCGGACTTCATCCTCCGTCCAGGGAGTGATGGGCCCTGCCGTAGCCTCTATCTGTGGGTAGCCCTTGCGGTGTGATTCCTCCCTTCAGGAGTCCCTCGAAGTATTCTTCTGTCGTCGCTTCTGCGCTTTCTGACATCGGCTCGTTCTTTGAGAACGGCACCGTTGCTGCTTCCCACTGTTTTAACCACCCTGATGTCTTGAGCCGCACGATGCCGGGCTTCAGCCAGGCGGAAGACGAACCCGTCTCCCTCTCGGCCCTCCAGCTTCTCGTACAGGGCGCCCACTTCTGTATTCATGGCCTTGGCAAGTGCTGCCTTGACGAGTCGTTTGCAGCTCTTGTATTCGGCGAGGTCTCCTTGTCGTTTGTATGCTTCCTTCTTCTGTTTGACGATCCCCATAACTTCCTCGTTCCAGAACCACTTTGCTTGTCTCCTCTAATCCCACCTAGCGTCTCTCCCAAGACTTCCTTTACTTACGGTAAGATGACCTCCGCTGCGGTAGTCCACGTTTCCTGGATTGGCCGGTGTGGGTCCGGGGGCCCAGCTTCCGGTATCCTTCAGCCAAGGCTATTCTTTTCCTTATTGTGCAGTTTCCACCACTGAATTCTCTGCTCGGTTCTTACTCGCTTTCTTGGGGAAGTCTATGGCAATGTCTGCCAGGAGAGGCCTGTGTTGAGGGCCCAGCTCTCCACTAGCCAGTACTTTGATATCTTTGGCGGTTTTGACAGACAATCTTCTCACCAGTACATAATCAGTTCCCATTTATCTCCCTCCACTGCTGTAGTTTATCTTCTGTGTCTTTCTCTTCGCGAAGAAGATGCTGCATTGCCATGCTGTGAGATGTGGCTAAGTTAAGGATCCGTTCTCCCTCAGCGTTTCTTGCTCCTATTTCTCTTGCTCTGTGCACCCTTTCTAGACCCCTTCTATCGCCGCCCACATGGCCATTCAGATCACCGGCTATTTCGAGCTAGTCAGATTACGGAACCGATCTTATGGCATCGTCCAGACGATAAAACCCATCCTTTTCCAGCCGAGCAACCGGGTTGTGGAGCGTACATAGTTAGTACTGTCCAGTACTCTTCCTTCGTGTCTATTCTCACTCCCGTCATTCCGTTGGGTGTCTATCCATTGTGGGACAGTTTAATCCCATCCCCTATCCCGAAGGCCTTCGCTCCTTTCCAGCGCGTTTCCTGAAGGCATAAGATTCCGCTATTCTTGCGTTTCATGAGGTCGGCAACCTCTGGAGACTTCCCGGTAGGCGACCCCACGTTTGCTGTCCCATTTCGAACTAGCTTCTTTAGCCGAGAAGTTACCATTTTTGCAATTTTTGCAAGGCAAGGTTTGTGCCTCGGCAGGAATCGAACTCGTGGCTCGGCCTGCGAACGAGTTCACACTCTTAACCACTCAGCTATTCCTGCCCGTATTGCTGTGTTGCTATCTTTTGCTTTCTGGTAACTCGCTATCTATTTACTATCCACGTGCTGTGGCATGATCTTGCTTTTCATGTCCGCCGTCGCTAATTTGTAGATGTGCCCCAGATGCCGCATTGCTCACAGTTTTCTCGAAAATGCTTGAACTCGTCTGCCATGACAGGATTCTTACTTTTTCCACTTGACATAGACGTACATTGTCCTATCTGTGGCGGTTTTCGAAGCGTACCGCGTTTTTTTCATACATCTTTTCTTCGTTTCGTTTTAAACCAGTCGGATCGGCCGCTTCACCTGCCGATCCTCCTTCTGAGTGTGAATTATGTCTTCCCCCACACATTATCAAAAAATTGAGGGCCAGTCGAATCGCCCTTCTTCGCCGGGCCATCCTCCTTCTGTTGAGAACGCTTTGGGGTGTTTGAAAGTTGAACCCGTAGAGCAATATATTCCTGTATTATGACTGCTTCCAACTATTCAGCATAGGTACGCTAGCCTTGTGGCTTATCGGAACGAGTAGGTAGAAGCAGTATCCTTTTCCCATTCGTAGGAAAGTAGCACTTTGATTGAAGCCCGGTCGTCTGCCACAAGTGCTTCCGTCCGCCAACCCATTTCGTCTCTCCCACTTCTCCCGCTCTCCAGGCATATTTGGAACTCAATTAGGAAACTTTGATTTGAGCCCCGTTAGCAGCAGCTGTGTGCATCCTCTCGTCCACTTCATTCGCTCGTGCTGTTCATTTGCAGTATCCCCGCCCAATATGGGCATGTCTCCTTCATTGCATGCGCCTACCCATTTCCTGTCGCTGCCCACCTTTTCCGCTCTCCGGGCTCTTTTGGAATAGAATTGCGAATTTTTAAACTTCCGTAGGAAGCACCGCCTACCTGTGGCACGCCCCCCCCCCATTATGGACATGTCATCCCATTTCGTCCGCCAACTTACTGCCTACCGTTTCCCACTCTTTCGGCTCTCCGGGCTCCTCTTGACAACAATTAATAATTTTCGAATGTTCCGACTTCTTGGTCCATGCCTAACCAAGCCGACCCTTGACCCTTCGCTCTCAAACTGGCTTACTGGTGATGCCAAATTTCTGGACACACGCACACACACACACACACTCACACGCACCACTTTCTCCACACATACACCAGCCGCACCCACACTCACACACACTCACATACACATTCACACACACAAACACACACACACTTCCACACACACATACTCCCAATCACACACGAATTCAAACTCGCCACTCAAAACACACACACACACACACACACACACACACCACACACGCCATCGCACACAAACACATACACATAGACACACTTACAGATAGCTCAAACACACTTTTTTCCAAAATTTAGGTGTACGTGTTGTGTTGTGATGTGACGGTAGATTTCACTTCGAACTTCAAATTCACCACTCTTCAAACCAAATTAACCACCCAAATTCACCACTATTCAAACCAAATTCACCATTCATCAAATTAAATTCACCTCACTTTTTAGACCGGGCAATTCATCGACCAGATCACGCCAGATACCGCCGTGAGCCCCGCCCCGATCGCTACGCCTGTTTGTCAGCGCGGACATAGATTTCCAAAATTTGTTTCATAACTCTACTTCTGCGACGTTTTCTGCACTTTTGCTTCTACGCCTATACACACTGAAAGGACTACATAGCACACGGGTAATTCCGCCCCTTTCTGAAGATGCGTTGTAAATTACAAATTTTCATGACTTTTCACCTCCTTAATTTCACACCCTTTTCACACAACACCATTAGGCTCCGCCCCTCTGACCACGCCCACTAGTGCATGTATTTGTAGAATTTCGACATTTCTTCAAAACTTTCACATTTTGGACTGCTACAGGGAGCCCCGCCCTTTGTGGGAAGCTCCGTCCCCTTCGTAGGAGCCCCACCCACATTTGGAAAATGCTCCGAATCAGCAAGTTGGAGCCTCACCTTGTAGGTAGGAGAGTCACTCGTCACTGGGAACGAAAAAAAAATACAAGATGGGCAACTTTCGTTCCTTGCCTGTTTTTTTCCGTTCCGAGTAACGAGTGATCTTCTTACCTACAAGGTGAGCCTCTAACTTGCTGATTCGGAGGATTTTCTAAAGTGGGCATGGCTTCTACGAGGCGGGCGGAGCTTCCCATGATGGGCGAGGTTTGCTGTAGCACTCCGAAAATGTGAATGTTTCGAAGAAATATCAAAATTCCGCAAAAACATGCAAAATTGGGCGTGGTCAGAGGAGCTTAATGTGGAGTGCAGGAATGCACGTCTATGAGGACCTTTGTTGTGTGAAGAGTGGATGTGAAATTAAGGAGGTTGCAAAAAGTTATGAAAATTCGAAATTTGCAGTGCAGTTTTAAAAGTGTGCGGAGTTGCCCATGTGCCGGTGTACAGTTCTTTTCAGTTAGTGTGTATGGGCGTAGCAACAAAAGTGCAGAAAAAGACGCAGAAGTAGTTGTTATGAAAGAAAATTCGAAAGTCTATGTCCACGCTGACGGCGCGGCCGTCGGGGCGGGGCTCGCAGTGGTGTCTGGCATGTCTGGTTGATGTCTAAAAATTGAGATGAATTTGGTTGGAAAAGAACTTGGTTTGAAAATTGGTGAATTTGGTTTAAAAGGTGGTGAATTTGAAGTGGAAATGGTATATATGGTAGCATCGTCCATCCACATTTTTTATGCATCCTTCCTTCGCTTTATTTTACATCGATCGACTGTCCTCTGGGGTTTCTGTAAATGGGTATATCATGACTTTGAGGAAGTTTTCAAAGCTTAAAAGTCCTCAGAGTCCGAGGTACTTTTCGACCTATCCCATATTATGAGTTCCTTTAGGGCCACTCAGCATAGTCGTGGAAGCCAACACCTACGTTGTCTTAAAGGCAGTTGGCACGATGGTTTCCTATTTAGCCTAAAATGCTAGGTGGGCGCTGTATAGTGGGAAAATGGCGAAAGGACGGAGGAAACAGTCAAAACTCCTGCAAAGAAAAGCCTTCGCTCTCATTGAGTTGAAAATCGATTTCGGACGAGTTTCCCGTAGGCATCTTGCCAATCACCGCTATCGATGATACGGCTGCATATGTGTACTACATATCCATGCAACATCATCGTATTCATAGCAATCCCTTCGCTTCATAATTTGCTTAGCAAATGAATGAATGCGAGCGTCAGGAACGGTCGTCCATTTGTGGGCTGGCGGGCGTGGCGGGCGTTTGGGTCGTAATGTTGTGGCTTGATAGGGCCCTTATAAGGGCACATTCCTCGGAAACCGCTATGCAGCGCCTGCCCAGGGTCGCGGAATTCTATCCTGCGAGGAGTACTGATCGTAGTCGTCTGGGGGGATATATCGTGCCAACTGCCTTTAAGGAAGAATATCGCTTGCAGGAGGGCCTTTGCATCAGAGCTCCCAAGCTGGACTTATTTAATTAGGAAGTAGGCGATGTATAAGTCTGCCACCAGCACGAAATGATGGCCGTTTACTCGAGCTTTTTGAGGTGCAGCCGAACGTAGCCGCCAGTAAGTTGGCAACCTCTCTGCGCTCCCCCTAACTGATAACTGCCATGCCCTCGGTTACCGGGAAGATTTTTTGTGAAGGGTACCTCATGAGCTGCACCAGTCTGACAAACCGCATCGGATAGCCGTGACAGGGTTTTCTTTTCCTTGTAGACAATGGAAGAATTTCTGTAAGATGTTGTGGTTGGTACCCAGTGCTAGAGTCCTTGCGTGCATCATGCACATATCCCTCGCAGGATTTCTCAAACAGGGAAGTAGATTGCTTAACCAAAATCATATGTGCATGGGTCAAAGATTTCAATGTGTTATTGGTGGGACTTCAAAGCAGTATCACAGGATACCAGCGCAGCATAAGAACCACAGTCCACTCTAATCAACTTCAAAACATGGATGACGTCACGCTTGAATTCATTCAGAAATACTCAGTTTTCCTCCGCTACTCGGCAATGCGAAGACCACATGTGGGGATCAGGCTACGCCAAAAGATCATGGATCTCGATCAGAGAATGCGACTGTGCCCAGCTCATTAAACAAGTTAGCGGCCTCTAATTATCACCTCCTTTGGTCCCTATCGCATCCTCTAGAGCAAAAATTGCGAAAACGACGACTACTCGAAAATGAGGTCCACCTCTTCTTTTTGTCATAGCTGCCGTAGTTCTATGAGAATGGAAATGGGAAGCTGTGCAAAAGGTGGGCGCTAGTCCTAGTCACTAATGGCGATTACCTTGTAGATTGGAGATGCCTTTTAGTGAAGGAAAATTTTTCCGAAAATTCGGTCAGTGTTGCATTACTTTTCGTCCAACCTGATACTTATTTTGTGCAAACTTCGAGAGTGGACTCATACAAGCGTCTGGAAATGCCCCGCTTTCGAAAAGCCCATCATGGAAAAACTAGCAAATTCTGTTGCAACATTGTGTTATCTTTCGCTGTGGCGCAGTGCCCTTCGAGAGATACGGTAGCAGTGACAGCTTTGGTAAAACCCGCCAACCTCTTGTGGATTTTGTGTTTTACCGAATTGAAAATACACTTCAACTGTATTCAGGTTGTATTCAACTATTTCAGGTGAGCCTCGCATACGCTTACGAGACAAAAGATGCTCTTTGCCTTGTGTTGACGCTTATGAATGGAGGTAATTCGAAAGGACACGCATCTACTTTGCTTGTCTTCCTCTTTGCTGACAATGTGCTTCTCATTACTTTGGCTATTTGTTTTAATTCTAGGTGATCTTAAATTTCATCTGTACAATTTGATGCCCGGAGGGTTCGACGAAAAACGCGTTCAGTTCTATGCTGCCGAGATCACTCTAGGACTTCAACATTTGCACAAAGAGCGGATTTTATACCGTGATCTCAAGCCTGAAAATATTTTGCTAGACGATTTCGGTAAGTTTTCCGTTTGCGACCGTAAGGGCGATCTCATGCAGTTATTAACAGTGAGGTCACTCACAAGCCTATACAAATTTTCGAACTTCTTTTGAGAGAACTTACAAGTGCCTTTGGATAGGAGAAACTGCAATTTGCTCTCATGATTCACCTCATCTAAGCACTCGGCGTACTACCAGTCATCATGACTGACAACCCCATGACAATGCACTATGAGCAGCATGACTTCAAATTACCTACCGATTTCCAGCATTTGAAAAAGAGTAAGTGTGCGAATGTGACAGTGCACAATGCGACGGTGCCCTGCATAACACGAAAGTTCCTACAAGTCCTCACAAAGGAAGGTCAGAAGGTTGCGAGTACGGGGTCTTCTTCACAGTTTTCGTTCCCCTTTTGAAGCACAGCACTTCGTTGATTAGACTCCTTAGATTCCTTGACACTCTCACTTTTTATGAACATCTGCTGTTACTTCAAAAATTATCTCTCCTTCGTTACACCGTTGGTATTCCTCTATTTGACACCAGGTAGAAACAAAGTCTGGCACGGAACTTCTTTAATTGTGCCGTTTTTGAAACTTCTATTACAGATACTCCATAACTACTCGTGGAGGATCTCTGCAAATTCCCACGGATAGTTATGACTTCAGCATCTGCGGTGCACACATAAATGAACACCACAGATAATCGAATAGACCTGTTGCCCTTTCCTGCTCGGACTTTTATGGTTTTGAAGTACTCGGATCAAGCCATGTTTTTCGATCGTTCTCGGGTTTGCTAAATGTGGTGGAACTATGCGCAGGTGAATGCTTGAAAAGTGTAAGCCATGTGGCATCTACAGTTTTTTGGTTCCACCCACTTGAAGCTCAAAAAATTCAAATATCACGGTGCTTTGTTGTTCTGCCATTCACTTTATTTGTTTATTCAGCGTGCGAAACAGTTCCCATCGATGATTTTATAAACTAGGGCTTTGATGTTGAGCATTGAACTGTCCCGGAGCCTATCACGGATTGCCCAGGATTTATTTGAATGTTCAAAAACGAGAAAAAGCTCCAAAATATTCATTCCAAAGAGTAAATCAGAAAGTGTTCATATGTATGTGAAGACTGGTAAAGTCCCAACCGGAGTGACGTCGGTGGTTCAGTTGCGTCGTCTTCCGCTCGTGCACCCGCTTCTAAGCTGTGCCGGAATCCTCTTGTTGGCTTCAGGCTACTCCGATACAGACGACAGAATAGGATCTCGTCCAAACTGTCTTCGTCTTCTTCCACAGAACTTCTTTCCATCCTTCTGCCATGCTTCTACCGTACGCTGAAGAGCTGAATACTGGCATTGGGAATTAACAGGGAGTATTTTCAGACCGAACCATCCCACAATGTAATACACTTGACTGAAATGTTTAATATGTTCAGCTGGTGTCGTAGCCATATATCCAGGATTGCCATAACGGGAAAAGACAGTGACTTATATGACTACTATGAAATTTAAGATTGCCGTGTTTTGCATGCGATAGTCTCTGCTCAGGAGATCTTACAGAGAATACTGTACTACCTTAAACTGTGATAAAGCACGACCCATCCTAACTGATAACTGAACTGATTTGCAAATACCTCGTTACGTTGAGATGATTCTAATTCATTTTTCTAATTCCATGCGGCAGTACGTTCGCATAAAAAGAAACAAGGAATTTCGAATCAACCAAGCAGCAGGATAGAACATCGATTTACGTAAAATCACTCTGAATACACTCATCAACACGTTTCTTGAAAGTGGCATAATTTGAATTTATATATATATATATATATAATATATTATATAATATATATATATTATATATATATAATATATATATATTATATAAATATATAATATATATTATATAAATATATATATATTATAATATATATATAATATATATATATATATATATATATATATATATATCCAGTGGAGTTGGCGGTTTCCCCCTCAGTTTTCAAGGGAGAAAAGGGCTTGTTAAATGGCTAGCCTAGCCGGAGGAGGAAACTTTTTTGCCGGTAGCAGAGGATGAATTGAAGTGGAAACATGTGTCTGCCCCAATTGTCAAGTTATAGTTATGTAAATAGATAAGCATATAGATAAACAGACAGGTAAGTACTTAATTGGAAATTTTCGATTTTGGCCCGTATCCGTCCAGGCACACATCCTGTTATTTGCTAGTATGCCCGTTATGAAATTATGAACTTTTCATGCAAGCACCACCCTTTCGGTGCACATCTCACTCACCACATATGTCTCTCATTTCTGGAAAACGTATTTCGCGTAGCGCACCACATCCATTTTTAGCAACTCTTTACTATCTTTGCCTCGACAACATGGTACAAGGGTTGTGTCTGATATAGACGTTCATTGCGGAGAGTTTAGGTCTTACTGACTGATTGCACAGTCGATCGAACAATTATAAGGCTATTTGCAGACGGCACCGTTCGCTTCGATCCTTCTAGTAACTGTTCATATTTTTCCGGACTGGACATAGTAAGGACGGCCACGTTTCAGCTTGACGAGCTCTTTCAGGAGTGTTTTAATATCTTTGAGCTGTTTTCGGGAATATTTGTAGTCGGCTCAAATTGTTCCATACGGATTAACCGCTTCACGGTCGCCAGTTTTCATTTTTGACACAGATGCAAAAATCACTTATCTAGCTCCTTTGTTTTCCCGCTATCTTTTTCAAGTTCCTACCTCTAACTCCGAAGAAGTGGTATCCTGTTGAACACACCGCACAATGATTCAGTGAACCCTCACCTATAGTGGACTGGTCGCCGACATAGTTCGTCACTCCAACATTTCACGCGGCGTCTTCATTTTTTGCATAGTGAGACTTACTGACTTGAAGATGGACCCCAGTCTGTCCTCTCTGTCACTTTCACTGCTCTGTTGCTCCAGAGAATTTTAATGGAAATGCGGGCAATCTCACGCGGACTTATGGAAAATATCAGCTGAACTGAACGCCTCTGCTATGCATGGAAGTTGTTCCTGACCAGCTGCAGCAGTTTCCCTGCAAGATTGGGAAAGCGTCTCGACGAGCAGAAGAGAGAGAATGAATAAGTGTTGCACCCTTCCGTCGCACCTCACTACCCATATTGCAGACAAAAGTTAGTTTACGAAGAAGGGATGTTTAAATGTCACAAAGATAGAAGTTTACGTCTCAGACTGCTAGGGTGTTCATTGAAAGGGGTCACGAAACTGATGAGAACAGTTGAATCCATTCTTGCTCAGTGCTGGATGCTTTCGGCTGAAATGGGTGCTATTTGGATAACACCGCTTTTTGGTCGAGTGAACCATTAAAATCGGCTCTAGTATGTGGATGAAAGATCAATTCGAGAACGCTGTTTGAATCAGTATATGATCGATTCCTCGTAATCTTCGCGTGGATGGTCAGTCTGAATAAGTTTAATAGTCTGTCTTAGATTGTTACACTTTACCCGACTTCGGCTAAAGATAGACCCCACAATCAAGTAATTCGTGGTCTTCCTCCCTTGTGCGAGAAGACCAGCCGAGACCGTCACATCGCGATTCCTCAGCAGGTGTGGAGGGCGCTACAGCCACCGGAATTCTAATTCTAACATCGCTCCGTTGGACCGCTCACCCAAAGAATGTCCCCTCCAGGCATAATGCAGGGGCGCTCAGTTGTTGTTTTCTGGCGCGACGGGCATAAATCGTAATCGTAATCGTTCCATTTTTGCCGACCGCGCTCGTGCTAATTGTTAACTTTGCCCTTCTTCATAACACTTTCTTCATAAGGAGTACATGCAGTCAAAAGCAACTCATCTTGCAAGGTGGAGCTTGTTCAAATCACCAGTGATGCAGTTTTTGGTGCAAAAGCTCGACGTGTATTGCTATCGTAATCCTAAATTCATGCGCAGGGTTTCCAAAAGTTTTTTCTCTTACTAATTCTGCCCCAGTGTTTTATTTTTTTTCGTTTCTTTTCTTTGCATTGGATGATATTTACTACCACGAGATGCAAAAAAGCGATTTGTGAGCTAGGAGTTGCACAGAGACCGCACGATGGTGTGACTATCAAGGAGCGATTTTGTTTATAGTGTTTCTAGATAATCTCTTCGCTTTTTTCTTTTCTGGGAAACCTCGTAGTTCAACAGCAAATATCCAGAACACTCAATTACGAGGACTGTATTCAAGTTCCGGCTTTTTCGCATTCTTCAAAGCCTAAAAAGACCGATGAAGGCGAAATACCGATTGATATTCAACGTGTCAAGCAGAGATGGAACTATAGACGATATGCATCGATAATGGTGGACCACAAACAGGTCAATTTTCAAACTGATAGTGCCGCGGAGATTACAATCGTCAGTGAGTCGACATGGAAACCTGCGGGCTAAGCTGACCTCCACCAAAGCCATCGCCGCTCACTGCTTATAAAAGGATAAAGGATAAAGTCTTCGATGTTGATCAATCCCTTCGTGGGATGCGGCACGCATTCTACTTCCTTTCGTAGTGGCTTATTGAATGCGATGTGGCCTATACAATGACTTGCGGTGGCCACCCGATGTACAAGTCAATGTTTTATCCTCCCAGACGAATCTGGTACCAATTTACCGTTCCCGGAGGGTAGAAGGCTTGATCGGCCTGGGCGGGAGTCGACCCGGGATTTGAACCCGACGCCGCGCGAGTGGTAAGCGCGCCACTTGTCACTACACCACCTCCGCCTCCTCACTGCTCATAGTGCAGAAAAAAAAATGGCATTTTCCCGTGCGACCTGGAGGTCGACCCCACATTCGAAGCTTGGTATCAACTGCATGAGGATATCTTTAGAGTGGACGTCCAGATGCTCAGTGAGCCAACTGGACCACAGGAATCATTATTCAGCCGTCGCTACGCTTGAATGGAGTTAGCTTAGGATTCCAGCGAAGATTCCATTCAAGAGGAGATTGCGAAGACTCGTACCTATGCTGGACGAGTCAGTCATAATATGCCACGTTCGAGGTATCGAGGTGCGACGACAAACAGTTCAAAAGCCTGAACTTCGGAAGCGTATTACAAACAAGCGAGGGCCCATTCATGTTACTCAAGCTGTCGGATAAAATCGAGGCCAACCCGAAGCGCACTGTATAGGGAGCAATTCTCCCTTTTGTCGTAAGCCGCGCAAGGGCGTTTAATCGATTGAAGCAGGTGCTCCTGGCAATCTGTGGGGCCACATTCAACCGCAGTGCTTTTGACGATCCATCCTTGACCATTTTTGTATCCCGCTTAAGAATCGTGAGCCGCTTGCATTCCTATTTTAGCGACTGGACTGCGCACTTTGAATCGGCATCGATTTCATCCAACAGCTTGAGTAGCATGAATGGGGTCCTCGCCTGGATGTAATCAGCTTTCGAAGTTCATGCACTTGAACTGGTTGTTGTCGCACATGGACTCGAACGTGGCACTCCCACGGTTGACTTGTCCAGCGTAGGTGACGAGCCTGCACAATCTTCTCTTGAACAAAACCTCAATTCAATCCTATGCTAGCTCCATTCTGACAAGTCTGCGCAATCTTCTCTTGAATGGGATCCTCGCTTAGATCCCCAGCTCCATTCAAGCGTAGCGACGGCTGAATAGTGACTCCTGTGGTCCAAGCAGATTCGTGAGTGTCGAACAGCTTCATCGTATGTGACGTCTCGTGAAATATTCGGCAAAATATGACCTGAATATTTCCCTTATGCAGTAGCGTCCAATTTGTGCAAAAGAAGTCGAACGCGAGTTGCCTATTCGAGCGTCCGGACGTCTACTCTTAAGATATCTCCATACCCATGGTAACAGACTTCGAACGTGAGATCGACCTCGGAAAATTGCGCTTTCCGTCCTGCCAACACGTGGAAGATATTCGTTGCTTCCGCCATACTGGTGACGGTTGCTGCTGCGGTTGCTGTTGTGCAGTTCCTTTGACAGCACATTGAATGCCATAAGAACTGCTGGAACTACTTGTCTGTCATCACATCCATTGTGCTTACCACCCTCATGGACACTGTCGTGTCAAGGAGCAGTCAACTTTATTCAGAACAACGGGTTTATATACTCATTTACGACCACTGACTGGGCTCAAAAAATCCATGCTGTATGGGAGGTTGCGACCCCATTTGTGGTTATGATAGGTCAGTAGATTGTTTTTGTATCTAACAGTGGCAATAACTTCCTGCTACAATACTCCATAATTTCACCCTGTTTTGGAAGGGTATAAGGGATCATACCCACTTCAGACACCGAACCGTAACCATGACATTCTTCTTGTGCATTTTCTGTTTTTGCCGACGCCATCGCGCTTCTTCTCGGTGCAACCAGTGGCCGGATTGCCGCCCATGAGAGATCCAGCATTCTCATTGCGACGAAGATGGGCCGATGACGGCGATTCTTTTGTCTCTCGGTCAATTTATGCCGAACACAATTGCCGAGCTTCTTGGTCTTCCCGATTTTCTGCTAATGGTGAACAGCTGTTGTGTGATCGAGGTCGAGCTCATCGGCAATATCGCACGTGGATCAGCTTAGACTATCATTTTCAAGTATCGTCACTGGGAGTGGGTGGACGGCTGCCATTTGGGGGTAGTCTGAGACGAAATTTCGTTTTGTACCGAGTCGTTTGATCTGTTCAACGCGAATATTTCCGCTACACGCGGAAACGACTAGAGCACGCGCACGCGCCAGCCCTTCGCGTACACTGCACTCTATGGGAAAGTAGAATATATATTCGTTTCCATAGATATTTTGATATTTTGTGCGCTTTGTATACTTCAACAAAAGCTTTGTTCAGCGTCTAAGCAAATGGACAAAGGAAAGGTTCAACAGGATCTTGCGAAATGACATGATCAGAATCGATATACACATTTTGCTCTATTTGATAATGCATTTTGCTGTCCTCTTCTATGCAAAAGCGAAATGTGGTTGATTGAAGATCCTGCAAGTTTTTTCGGGACAGCTGCTTTATCAAAAGTTTGCTGAGGTGAATCAGTTTCTGTAAAAAAACTGTTGCCTGCAAAAAGCAACAAAAAATATATCAAGCAGCGGTCATCTGCAGAAGTAACCAGATTATGTTGCTCATAGTCAGAAAAGTTGTCAATGAATTTTTTTTCTATTGAAGGCCACGTTCGGATTTCCGATCTGGGTCTAGCCGTTGAACTCAAGAACAATGAGCCAATTAGAGGAAGAGTAGGAACTGTAGGCTACATGGGTGAGGATACCCTTGATTCTTGTTGTTTTTCTCACCACATGCTTGTTGCCAGTATATGAATTTTAAGCGCCTGAAATTGTAAAGAATGAACGGTATTCGTATGGTGTGGATTGGTGGGGTCTTGGATGCCTCATCTACGAAATGGTCGAAGGGAAGGTATACTTTTAAATGCTTTTCCTGTATTCATCGTTGTTCTTTCCAACTTATCGTTCGTGAACTAGTGCTCACCAGCTGACAATAGGCAGCACAAAGCAATGCTGTTAGTTGAGCAACATCCAACAGTGGCTGTGCTGCAATGTACAGGGGGGAGGGCAAAAAAAAGACTTTTCTTCCTCGACTTTCGAGGCGCTATAAGTTACATTTTATTAAATTATTATCGTACATTTCTACCACCATATTAAAGAGCATATCAAATACTACCATGACACTCCGCCACAGCCTTCTGGAAGAGCGCCATCGAGAGATTCTGCCACGCAACCGTGAGTGGGTGCCTGAGTTCAGCGAAATTGATTTCTCCGCCTCTCTAGACCGTCCTGTTGAGCTCCGCCCGAGCCAGGTAATTGAAGGGGTTAGGTCAGGTTACCTGCTTAGATATCCCACCTTCTTCAGGTACTCAAGCGCCCTTCCATTACAAGTAGGCAGAGTTTCTTCAACGCTTGGATTTCATGTGGTGGCATTGAATGCTGTAGCAGTACAAAGTTTCCAAGAAGGTACGGGCGAACACATGTGAGGAGGATATTCTTCACGAATTGCCCGATGGAACCGCCAGCGCTCGCCTTTAGTCCGGGGCCCACGAAGAAAATATCGGTCTCTCCATTCCAGGTACGTCCGGTCCCCACCATCAACTGGCGCCTTGGCGACTGAGGTGAAGATGATGTCCTAGAACGTAGCGACGTTGACGGAGCTGCTCGATGATGGAGGTATTTACCAGATCGAGAGTACTGCTCTCCAGGTAGCTATTTATGGGTGAATTCATACTAGAAGTTTCGTAGCTGTTCGAAGGTGACATGAATTCCAAAGGTCTTCTCCAGTCAGGTTAGGCTGGAGATGACTTCATGTTTTGGCGTACATGAAGGTGATGGGCGAGAGCCAGCTCCTGCTTGTAGAGGAACATCTTGGTATCCTCCGCCCCGGTACTCGTATGCACGTCCTCCATCTGGGCTGCGAAAACTTTGCTGATATGTGACTCGGTCGAAATGTCTTTTTTTTTGCCCCCCCCCCCTCCCTGGTATATTTTGACGCTCACGTTTGTATTATTTTTTTGGAATGAAGGAAACCTGTTCCTTTTCTTTGTCCTTGTGCGCACCTTGGTGGAGAGAAATCGTTAGAATATCGTAATATTCAGAGTGAGGATCTTCACGGATCGGGAAATGTTCTTTGTCTTTCATGTGTACTGATTTAATTTGAAGCGGTTTGCGCTTTGCTGTTACTTTGGTTAAAGATCTGTTACGACCTCATCGTTTCATGAACGTCCTTCTGCAGTAGTGCCTCACTGTATCGAATGCTCATTTGCTGCTGAAACCTTAGCAGGGCATTTTCTATAATCCTGTCCGGTTTCCTTCACTATAGCCCAGTTGACATCTACGCTTTGATATTCGAATCCCGCTGCTCAGCAAACAGTGTGTGATCCAAGGCAGTAAACATAGCGAAAAATAATAACAAGCTAGGAAAGAGCCTCTGAATCGTTGTGATTTATTTATTCTACTTTGAACCAACAAATCTTTACCCTAGGAACGCCATGTTTGAGAAGGCTGCCGATGGAAGTGGAGGGTTTGTATGGACAGACACCTGATCTCCAACAGCCATCAGTTTACGCCATGCGACGTATCCGTGCTGCCATCATTCAATCCCGGCTCAGACCACGCCCGATCAGTGCCAACACATGTCTTGAGAAGTAAACATCCAAGCGTGACAAGCACAGCACCGCGCCCTCTAGGATTCCTGTTTCCAATAGTGAGCAACTGCATCCTGCTTTTGAAGCTTATCACCTGAATCTGCTGGTGGAGTCATTGAAAAACTACAAATATCTCGTTGAGGGTTTGTTCAAGTGCGCAGACGCGTCACGTTTTTTAGGGTCAGCTTTTACTTGTAGGCTCAGCGCTCTTGCAACTGCATTGTCAGAGAAATGGACAGCTGTGAAGATGGATCTTAATGATCCTCACCTGGAAAAGTCACTCCCTGCAGAACTGCTTCTCGGTTGCCACAGAATAACGTCGAGCCTATAGAACTGAATTGTTGGCAGCGGTTGAAACAAGATCGGGCATCAAATGCTGTGATCGATATCTTAGCGATCAGAAATCCGTCAGTTCTGCATTCGGACAAAAGTGGAAAGACGCTAGTACCTAGAAGACCTAAAGAGATCATCGTTAGTGACTTACAGTGCTTCCCGCTCTTCCACAACAGTTATCAGGTGCTCCTTACCGTCTCCCAGATACCATCCTGCAGTGCTGAAATAAGAAGTCGCGAATGCGACTATTTTAGATAAGGAGGGATTCCAGAACAACAGAAGTCAAAAACTGTTCCAATGTTAAAGAAAGGCAGAGGGAGAAGATTAATGACTGCCGGCTTATCAGCTTACTCCCGATAATATGTAAGCCGTTCACAAAAGAAAAAAAACTATTTTACCGTTGAATGACCATGGGTCAGAGGAGCACGCCGGCTTATCGATATGGATAACAGTGGATTGGTAACAAGCAGAATGATAGCTCTGCTCACGGAGACCGGTCGTGGACACCATTTTCCTCTAGTAGACTGGTGAAAGGTTTTGGCTCAGTGGAGATTCTGAGTGCTCTAGCGCAAGCTGGAGTTTCCTTTGCCCACGTGTGCCTGCTTGAACAGGCTTTTGAAACCCACTCACAACAATTCAGCTCTTAGAGCTCATGTGGAAGGACTTCCTGAGAAAGAAGTATGGCACGGAGACACGGTATACAGGAAGTTATTCAGAGCTGTACGCGATGTCGGACCTAAATTGGGACGACAACGGATATGGATGAGAAAAGAATTACCAATTTTCGCTTCGCCGACGATATCGTCTCGATATTTAGCAATACAGCTGAAATGGAAGAGCTGGCAATGAATCCGACATGGCTGATCAGAAGTTTGGTTTGGAGGACATGTCCAAAGTGGTGAACAAGGTGTGTGAAGCAGGGACAGTGACACTGGCAGGAAGAGCTTGAAGCAGCGGATTCCTGCGTACTCCTTGAAAGAGCGCAGCATGGGCTTGGATCGATTAATGAATTGACGGAGTAGATCAAAAATTTTCTCCTTGAAGCTTCAGCATTTAGCGCCACAGCACTCCCAGCAATGTGCGGTGCGACTGAAACCTGAAACCTGGCCTGAAAACGGGACAGTCGCTAACGTCATGCAAACAGATATTGTGCACGGGGATGTGTATTTTGAAGATACGCCGGCATCAGCAGGAGCATTAACGCTTACGGATTTCAGAACTGAAGGAGCATTCGCGTTAAGGAACCTGCTGTAGTTTGTGGTGCATTGCAGACGATCCGAGATAAGATGACAAGTGACAGATGATGCCTACGCGTCACATGTGGCCACCAATAAACATAAAAAGGTGCGGAACGACCGCTGGCGCGCTGGTACAACTGTTTATCAGGAAATGCTGTGTGCCACACCGGATGCAAGTCGTCAGAAGGTGACGGAAGGTTCCCAGCACGAATTTTTATCAGCTGAAAGACCATCAAAGTATCAAAATGAGTTGTGCAGTAAGGCAGAGGTGGTAATGTGTCAGGCGGCGCCGTTTACCTCAGGCAGATTTTGGGGGTCAAATCCCGGCTCGACTCCTGCTCTTGCCAAGCAATTTTCCATTGGTCTAGGATCGGTTATTTGGTACTAGACATTTGGGAGTATAAATAGCACTGACCTGTACTAGCCCCTACAAGTATTGCATGGGCCGTCGCTTAAAAAGCCTATACGATTCCGCGAGGGTTGTCCCGTAATTCCTATCCGATTTCCGTTCACATCCAAATTTTTCTGTTTCATGTTGGGTTATCGCTGAGCACCTGCGATCTATTAAAGAGCAGAGTAGGGAATTTACATAGGAGTTTTGAAAACAGATCTCTGCTTGCAGATTCACGAGCTAAGAGAAGATCAGCACCACATAGCATGAATTGTGGTTGGTTTACAAATATTATCTGAGGCCAGTGCAAGAGAGACAGGTAAATAGATTAGCGGTGCATTGGGGCCAAGCATTGCTGCTAATCGGACGTTGAAACCACAGTCCAACTGCTTCGGTAGTATATGCCGAGGAATTCGACTCACTTCTCACTTTGGTTGCACCGTCAAGCTGGATGGGAGATTACTACTCCATAAGTTGCGACTGCTTCCGGCTACTGCTACGGGATTTTTCAAGCAGACATATGGACACGACAGAAACAAGGCCGCTTATCATACGAGTGGGCAACAAAGCCACCGCAAACTGACAACTGCACGGACACTACATGTATTTACTGAACTTGTCCAATCGGCACCCTTCACTAATCGCAAAAGACATCTTGTCTGACATGGGCATGGACAAGGCTTCCTCATTTGTCATCGCTGAAGATGAGAGCTGGGCTATGCCGTTCTGGAAAAGCTCTGGCACAAGCAGGGCTTAATGCCGATACCTTCATGGGGCACCTCTGGGGAAAGCAAATCTGCAACAGTGTCGAAAATTGGATAAGAGTTTAGGACAATCTAATAAATGGAGTGGAACGCGGGGTGAATCGCAGGAAAGAGAATGTTTGGAATTCCTATGGAATTTTATTTGCCCCAAATATATCGACAGGAAAACGCTAATTACAAAAATGGAAGTCAAAATTGCCACCTGAGTCCTGCAAGGGAGCCATAGCGGTCAAAATTTGCGGGCATGCAGTGCTCTGATGGTGCAAGAGCAACAGCAAATTCACTTTCCTAATTTTTTTTGAAATTTGTCTTGGAGGGGTGTGTGACCTTGTGAACACGAAGATCGTAACGTTCCGAGTCTCCAATGAATACTGGCGACTTCGAGCGTTTACACCTCGCGTGACAGATCCAGGTACAGTATCGCTCTCTAAATTTTGACCATTTTCATACTACTTCGATACATGTTGTTACGTACTTATTCGAGGCGCAGTTAAATGTTGAAACCATCTCATGATGTTTTTTTTTGTTTCCGATGAAGACGCTTTCCGGCTTACGCGGTGTCATGGCAGATGGCCATGTTTTAACATCACTTGGCTTACCAAACGAAAAGTCATATTCATCCGAATGTCCTTTTCCTTGGCTTTCCTCGACAATTATTACGATGGATAGTCTTTTTTTCCAGAGCCTTAGAACTCCAGCGTCAATGTGATGCTAAGCCATATCGCACGAGCACTGTGCCACGTATCCATATCCTTCTCTATTCTGTTCAGAAAGCGATTCAAATTACCCACTCCCTTTTCTATTAGAATAACTCTTTTCAGGCATACTTGCTCTGCAAAAGAATTCCAACAGCTTTGTGGGAAGGTAATCGAAATATGTAACATCCTACTTCAAGCTTAAATTGGAAGGGCAGCCACGTGTGCCAGGTGCTATTATTGACCATCTAACGGCACAAGCGGCTGTCAGTGACGTGTCAATTTGCATCCGCAACGCGCTCGAGTTGTGCTCTGTTGAACATGATACCGTTCATTCAAAGCTTTTACAAAGAAGTCTTAACATCGAGGAGATGGGTGTCCAGGTGTTCGCTCGACATCCAGCCGAATCCAGTCAAGGTCCAGCGGTCACCCTCAAATCGTATGAGATGACTGGCCAACCTGGTCTCTGAAACCTAAAGATAAACAGAACTGCGGCTGCATCCGTGATCCTCGATCGATGGCGGAGTGCGGAGTTCCGGAATACCTCTCCCATTTGCGTGTTACGGGACACCCCGAGCATCGCTCTTTCGACGGCGCGTTGAATCACGCTCATCCCACGTTGATTCTGCTTCCGTTATCTGAGTGTGTAAGGCGTAGGTTAATCAGGAAGGGTCGTGGAGTCGAAGAGGTGGTCACGAAGCCGGGATGTTCTTTGTCATTTTCACTACCCCTCGATAGTCGAACCAAAAGTCAGTTGTAAACAACGGTTTTATTAGGTTGGCGGGGAAGTTCTGTCACACTTTTTCGAACTCAAAATACTTGCTCAATTCTTGAGGAGGGGTAACCGGTAAGGTGACCACTTATACATTGAGGAGTGGTCTTTCTATTAGGTCATCCCATTCAAAAGTGCCGAGACATATAGAGGAATAGCAGAAAAGCAAAGGGGGTAGGGAGGCGGGGTACTATACCATTTGGATGCTAGTACCTTTAGCTGTGTATATGTGATATTTGGCGAACCTACACGTAGAAGAAGTTTTTGAGAAATCGAAAAGAAGCCCGAGTGGTGAAAATCAGCGCCCCATTTTCAAATCAGACGTCATAAGAGAGAAGTGCGCTGCTCAAATTCGACCGGCGCCGGACCTCTAGTTGTGTGTAATGGTGTTCTCGATATACAAGATGGAAGGTTCGGTTCAGGAGCCCGAAGAAGGGAGAAAGGAAACAGTTCGTTGCCGTGGTGGTCCCATAATGTGCATCCTACACGAGAAAAAAGGGTGGATGAAGTCAAGCGCTGAATGTCTGATCACAGAGCCTGGACCTTTGCCGAGCTTCCCCGCGAGTCTGACATCTCAGCTGCAACTGCTGCCCTAGTTATGTCCGATAAACTGATGATGGTCAAGAGGGGGTGCGCATGGGTACCTAATTTTCTTGTAGAAGCACGAATGCAGTACCTGTTCTGTGCCTCTAGCAGTGATGTTCTCAGCATGGGATGTCATTCACGACTGTGAAAACCCCTGGATGAAATATGGCTGGTCTTGGGCTTCGAGCCAAAACTCAGTCGTCAATTTCGTATGAATGCAGATGAGAAGCCGTCCGGGTTCTGCCATGAAGAGTTACGCGGGCGCGAGTGGATGATCATCATATCAGAGGATATCCACACTGAGGCTTTTAGGCGGCTCCATACAGAGAATAAAATCGTCGTTGTCAATGTATATTGCCTATTCCTCGGCAATCAGACCAACAAATGGATGATACCACACAACTACAAGAAGGCCACCGTTGCTCGTCATAGTGCTGGACCCCAAGTGACTGTATTGTAAGGCTGTGCAGGGACACAAACAGTACCGAGACGTGGGTTCAACGCCCCATTCGCCCGACATAAAGCCGAGCGATTCCAATTGTTCTCGTCACTCGAGAGTACTCTCCGACGGCAGACGCTACAATATTTTGTCATTCGCCGAAATTGACATTAACAGTAATTTACTCGCACTTGTTGAGAAATCGAAGGTACAAGGTCCAAAGGCTCTCGGAGCACTTGGAGCGGGTCATCGGTGAAGGAGGGATTTAGTTAGGCTGCGTTTATACTTTGCGGCAGCGTAGCGTAGCGCTTCCAGCGTACGCGCCAGCGGCAGTGCCGAGGAGAGGATGGATATCGATCTAGCTTCACCAGCGTCACCAGCGGCACGCTAGCGCTTCACCAGCGTTTCACCGGCGTTTTCCTAGCGTTTGCAGCGGCAGGGGAGTAGAGACTATGTGGGCCTGCAGAGACGCACAATCGATGTGTATTGTAGGTACTATGTGCCTGCAGAGACGCGTAATCGAAGTGTATTGTAGAGACTGTGTGCCCGTCAAGACGCTGATCGTGTATTGTAGAGACTGAGGGCAATTGCTGTTTTGTAACCCTGCAGCTCTCCATAGTCTCTACTCCCCTGCGCGCTATGCAAACGCTAGCAAAAAACGCTGGTGAAACGCTAAGCGCTAGAGCTAGATCGATATCCATCCTCTTCTCGGCACTGCCGCTGGGGTACGCTGGAAGCGCTACGCTACGCTGCCGCAAAGAATAAACGCAGCCCTATCTTGAAGCCAAAATATTACATTTTTATCTGTTCTTCTCTTTGTTTATTCGAATAAAACCGACGGCACTTTTCAATGGGATGACCTAATATTAGTACCACTTGCCTGACTCCTGCTTATTCTTCTTCTTCTGCTTTAATTTTATTCACCACCCTGACACCAGCATGATGGCTGCAGTTGCCAAAATAATGGAGCTGAATAAGGACGATGCCCTCAATTGTCGGACAATCTTTCACGACATTAACTCTTCAAAGCGGGAGCCTGCAGTTTTGATGACGAACTGAGAATTGGGTTACATGTAAACTCATAATGAGAATCTGCTGGTCGTGGAAGTGATGGATGAGGAAGCTGCTTCTTCGATCAATGCGTACGCATTTCAGCTTCGAGATCTAGAGCGAACCGTTGATCAGAGGGAAAAATTTGTCCGCACAGCCCGCCCTCATCAAGCTGTCCAAAAAAGTTCGAGTCGTACCTCATGCAATAGACCTGGATGGCTCTCCCGTTGCACTGGTGTAGCCCAGACATTGCTCCTTCTAACTGCTAGTTGCCTCCCGTTCTCGATCGTCATATGGACGAGAAAACCTCCACAACCCCAGCCCACGTCAAAATTGAGGTGATGTCCAACTTTGCGTCACGCCGCCCTGCATTGTGAAGCGATGGCATCCATGAGGTGCTCAAAGACCGGCAATAACCTCGCACTAACATTTCTGTATAATTTTGATCTTACAATCATCTCTATGATAAGAATGCGTGATTCGAAAAAATGAAGCAGAACTTTCCCGCCAACCTAATATTTCCCTCCAGATGATGAGATGTTGATGCTTCATGGTCTCCCAAGAGCTCAATGGAACTTACGTTCATTCTTTGCTCATTCTTAAGACTGGCCTGCCCACCTCGACGCACACTTGTGAACCGGTGACGACTCCTCGATGAGCTTAACCTCCTTTTTCCCGGTGTCTGGAGTGTTCTGAAGCGTGTTACGGATTTCTTCCAAAATCGGCTCCTCCCACCTCGGCGTGCGCTCCGACCTCGGCGCACGCTCCGCCCACAATGGGTTGTCTCGCACATCTCGAAATGTCGTCACTTGGGGACCATAATCCACTTTTCCAGTACCCACGCCAAAATTAAATGGTCCACGTAGTCCCGGGTCCCGTTGTGTGCATCCACTGCCAATACAATTAATCTCACGCGCAATTTTCCGGGGTAATGTACGCAGCCTGACAACCTGAACTCATAATAAAATACGTAGATGACTAAATAATACGTCTCAAACAGATCCGTGCGTATTGTCCTTTCCAAACCCTAAACTGTTATCTGCTTGCATGGACAAAAGCACCTGGAGTCAGAATTTACACCGAATTTACACCTTACCACCACCACTGCGTAGGAGCGTAATGCAGGGCGCACGCTGGGACCAAATCAATCAGTGAGTGATAGCCGAGCTCCTCTTTCACTCATTTGAAGGAAAACATGTGTTTTGAAGGCAGACTAAAGTTTCCGAAGGTGTATCCTGACAATGGCACACAGGGAGTCAAACTTTTGAGAAGCTCAGAGGGTAGCTTTTTGGTAACCCATCTAAACTATCTTATCTAGCGGGTCTTCAGGAAAACTGTGAGGCTTGTTGGAAAGAGAAAAGATGGGGCACTCTGAAGACGGTTTTGGTTCTTATGAGGTTGCGTTTGAGATGAGTAATCCTCATGTATCACCTGTATCACCTGTGCTCCCGTTGATCATCGAGTTCCTCGAGCGGGCGCCAGTAACGTCTCCATTCGTCCCTGCAACGTGCAAGAGTTGCCCAGTGAACTCTTTCAGCTCGAGGGACACGATGAGCTTCATACCATTCGTTCAGAGCTTTCACGAAGAAGTCTGACCATCGCATAGGCGGTCGTCCAGGCGTTCGCTTGACATCCCGTGGAATCCAGTCGTGATCTCTGGTTAAGCGGTCGTCCTCGAAACGCATGACGTGAGCGGCCCACCTGATCTTCAAAACCTTGGCAAATGCGGCGACGGCGTTCTTGATCTTCGATCGTTGGGAGTGCGGAAGTCCGGGTTCCTCGCTCACCTTGCGTGTAGGCGGGAACTACCGAGGATCGCCCTGTGGATGAGCGCGTTGAATAACACCGACCGCATGGTTCTATCCTGCTTTGCGTGAGTCGAAGTTCTCTGAGCTGGTACTCAAGGCAGGAAAGGACCAGCGAATCGAATATTTGGGCACGGAGGTGCTTGGTGTTCTTCGTCTTCTTTGCGCGCTAGCGCTACTTCCCTCAGATGTTCTGGAAGGCTCCCAGCCGCTATCCACTCCTGCTCAGTCTGACTAGGTATTCATCATATTGATTCACAGACCTAGGTAGACATAGCTAGAGACTTCAGAGATGGTACGTTCCGTTGAGCGTGGGATGGGGATCAGATAGCCCAAGGTCCGTTCTCATGCAATGTCTTTTGTTAGGTTCAGCCGATAGACGATTTCTCAAGGCGCAGTCGATTTCAGCCAGCATCGCTCCGTTGCTCGATGGTTTGGTGTTGCCGAACGGATGTGTCAGCACAGGTGGTGTAGTTGCCGACATCGATCTCATCCATGTCCTTCCGCATTCCATGATTGACAGATGACGCTCATCGAAAGGACGCCTGAAGAGCTTGGCGCGAGATGGTGTCGCTGTCGAAGCCGTCTCTTGACATCAATGAGATTCACTTGTAGATGGTGAATCTTGTCGTAGGAAGTTGCTGTAGCGCTCACAAAGAATCCTGATGTATGAGTGGAGTAGGCTGTTGCCCAGGGCTTGATAACGCGCTTCTGTCTCAACGGAGTTGAAGGGCTTTTTCAAGTCGATAACGTGAGAATAACATCTTGTAGCTCTCAGCGAAATCGCTTTTCGAAAATTGTTGCTCGATGCTGTCTTCGTCCTAGTGTTTGCCAATCCTATTCAGGATGACTCGGTGAAGCAGTTTGTCGACTAAGACAGCAGGCAATTGGGCGATAATATGCCATGATCGTACAATCCCTTCTTGTGCGGCAAAACAGTCTTGCTGGTTTTCCACGAGGTGGGTGCCTTGCATTGCGGGACAAGGTAGCGCGTGAAGAGTCGAGCCAGAGTTTTGACGAGAAGTGGCGGAGATTTTCAGATGTTGGGTCTGATACTGTCGGGACAGGGTGCCGTACGTTTTCACGACGTGGGTGTTCGGAGCTTTCGGAAAGAGAGAACTGCGGAACGACATATCCATCCTGCTCCAAGCGATAGGTTGAGGTGGACAGTGGCTGTCAAAGAGTCCGAGTAGAAGTCGTGGATGACTTCTCATTGCCTCTTCTGGATGCGGTGATTAGTTCAGTCGAGTCGGAGGATGGCGGTCATTAGTCTTACAGTTGGCGAAGTGGGCCGGGCGTTGAGTAGCGCTCTTCCGCCTTTGGCGGCATTACCAGAGTACTAGTCTCTCCTCCTTGAGGTATTACTTTTGAGTTAATCTGCTGCTTCGCAAGATCAGACGTCAGTGGTAATTGCGGATGATGCGCTTAGTGTCGGCTCCACGTTGGCAATCAGCTCGAGAGTTTCAGAGATAGACGCTTGCTTGGTCATGTTGGAACTCTGAAGCTCTTGGCGCAGTCGATGAAGATGATGCAACAAGGCCTGTTTTCGTATTCCTGTCGTGTTGTAATAGACAGAATCCGGCAGAGACTGAGCGGAGAAGTGTAAGTGATCCGTTGATGGTATACTGTGGCTTGCTTCTTGAACTTTGCGGCGTTCTCTCATCGCATCGAAAAAGGGATTTGCGCGATAGGAGACGTGGGGATACCGTGTAGATACTAAGGGAGAACAGCGAATCGTCAGGAAACCTTCGTTTGCAAGATTGATGTGTGGTCGAGTCTTCGGTTAGGGAATTGTCCCAGGAGACTTCATGTCAGGTAGAGAGTAGGCTTCTGGGAACTTGCGAGTTTACTATGGATGGTGATGGGTAGACACGATAATCTGAGACGGCTTTCACTCTGCTCTTCTAACTCGATATTCCGTGAGTTCCGATGTGAAGCTATTCAGCAGTTCTTCTTGGTCGCGATGTTAGCAGTTAATAATCACGACGATGACCTGTGGAAGAATAGGGTGATGATTTCCTTGTAGAATTCTACAATTCATATAGAATGTTGTGCAGTCCTCGGTCGTTTGATTGTTGGTTCGTAGGCAACGAAGATTGCTATAGCTGAGTGAACCACATCTTCTCTATCGCAAACGTGAGTTCGGGATTCAGAGAATTCGTAACCGAATCGCTGTCATAGCCAAGTGCGGGTGGTTGACGCGGCAGCGCCGACAACCGCCACGGTACCTCGAGTTAGCATTGTTCCGGAGGAAACAGTTTTTTCTGCGCAGTCGGCTCGTTTGGGAGCGCTTGTAGCGGCGGTGCTTGTCTTCAAGTTTCGGATAGATCAGGATAACGTGTACATGCTATGAATATTCCGATAATGCCACATCTGATCATTCGAATGTGAGATTCGATGCCCAGACGTCCGTGCAATGAAAAGCGTAAGATCGGTCATCCTATACCTTGGCGACTCAAAACTGCGTTTGGAGCGTGTGATTTAGCAGCTCCGTCGAGGCGGTCCACGACGTCGCCTGGTCGGTGGTTCCCTAGCTGCAGGGGAATTACCATAGTTGTTACTGTTTTCGGCAGAAGAAATACACAAGCGTAGCTCGTCGGCTCTAGTGGACCCCGCATTATACGGTTTTGAGACAGTCCAAAAACAGTTCGCCCCACCCACGAGATTGAGGCTGCGGGATGGAAATTTGTGGGGGAATCACATGTTAAGCATAAAGACCGCGGCTCGGTTTACCCCTAGCTCATTTCGAAAATCCATTCTGATAA
>MU911952.1:0-42775 GCA_036418165.1 Cooperia oncophora | reverse complement strand
TGAAATCCTCGTCAGATATTGCTTTAGATCGACCGCTATGAAGTTCACCTTAAGGCTGAAATCTCCAGAACAAAATTTGTTGAGCCATTGCCTCACAGTGCTTTCTCTAACACTATTGGGCCCCCACACCTGGTTAATTTGTTGAGCTGTTTCGATCGCGGATTGCCCCAATTTATAGTCGAAGAAAAAAAATCGTCCGAAGTGCTCTTTTCACATGCTTGAAAAAATCTTGAAAAAAGGGGTTTCATCAAGCAATGGTCGAACGGCAATCATACCATCAGATAGCGCAAGAAATTCTCTACAGGAAGTGCTACTGAGAAGCAAGGCAGAATGAGTTTTTAATCAGCAGTGAATGTACAAACAATAGGTGCACAAAACGCTGAGAACTTTCCGGACAACCTAATACAAGAGACATAATTCCCTTGAAAGACCCCAGGACGTTGGCAGGTCCAACAACCGCGCTCCAATGACGTTTTTCCAATGAAAGCGGACGCAGCTTTGCGTTCGATAATAGCCGAGTATAGAACAATATATTGCCGCCTAGTTATCCATTTTTTTTCATTTGGCTCCGCATTTTTTTGTGTTTTTCATGTTTCGCTTTGTTGTGTCGTGCATGTTTTCACGATTTCCCCGTCACCATTCATTGAATACACATCTGGAGCCTGAAACACTGACCTTGGGACTATCTTTTTCACCAATTGGCTTAACAATGATCACCATTAGTCGCTGTTTTGATAGTGTTCCTTGTGACAAGTTGGATGTCATACATGGTTGACGAACGAGGAGTTTTATTCTGAATCCTAAGACAAAATTGTAGACAATGCGAGACTGTTGTTCGCCCTCATATTGCATGAGGCTGGAACAGCGTCTTATTGCCTGGATTTTAGAGCAGAGTCCACCTTTCGAAATTCCAGATTCCATTTCAGGAAGCCATTTCGTGTGAATATGCATTTGGTTGTCACTTAGAGCAGGAGGGGGAGGGTCGTAACTGGACTCTCTTCAAGGAGGGGGGGGGAGTCGTATCGCCATTTTGCACATCCCCTGCTGGTCGTGATAGTGGACAGGCAGTGTGAGAGAAACGGTTCGTGAAAATAATAGGCGCTAGCACGTTTCCATTGAAGACAAATAAGCTGACAAATGGCGGAAGTACAAGGAGGCGAAGGATGCAGCAAAGTAAACTGTGGCTGCTGCAAAAGCCGATCATTTCAGAGAGATTAGTGAGGAACTGGATGCGGTGGAGAGCGACACCTCTACCAACTTACCAGGGCCCGCCATCGCCAAACCAAATATATAACGAAAGTCGGTGGCGTCAAAGAGGGAAAGGTCGCCTTTAGTGGACGAAGAGAGGGTGATGAGGCGATGGCGCGACTTCTTTGCGAATGTTCCAGCAGTGGAGTATACGCACCCGGCCATCCCTTCCATCTCACCGGTGTACGATCCCGTTCAGAAGATAGTCAAGCAACAGGATTTGGCGACTTTGCAGCTGACCTGTGGAAGTTGCGGCGCCTGTGGAATAGTTAACGAAATTCTTCAATAAATTCGTCGAGAGGACGCCCAAGGACGAGCAAGAGAGCACGACGATTCGGATTTGGGAGAATACGAGTAGCCGTGCGGACTGCACGAATTACCGGCCTGTTCGCCTGCTGTCTCACAGCATGAAAATCTTTGAGCAAATTGTTGGCGGTCATATTCATGGAATCGTCCAGCGTTCTATCCTTCAGTGCGGCTTTCTGACAGGTTGTAGCACCACCGACGCCATATATGCCGCGCGTCTTTTGTTGGAGAGACATCACGAGAAACAAAAGTCACTGCAACTAACTTTCCTGGACCGGCATTCGATCGCGTTTGGCGTGAAGTTATATGGTATGCCTTGAAGCAACGCGGCTTTCTCGAGAGGGCCATTGAGTGAGTGCGCATGATGTGCTCCAGCTGAAAGAGCCACGTGCTAACATGGCACTTCAGCGGAATTTCCCATCAAATTCGGGGTACACCGAGGTTCTGCGCTCTCCCTAGTTCTGTTCGTTGTCTCGCGAGATGTCACAAGAAACCGGCTCTGTGGACGTTTTTATATACAGCTAGCGTAGTGATCTCCAGTGAAGATAATAACGACCTCCAGGAACAGTTGTGAGCTTGGTCTGATCGCCTGGCAAAGTTTGGACTGGTGCTGAACATTAAGGAAGCAGTACTTGACGACTGACTCCAATCAGTCAAATCCCATTGAAACTCTCCGCGATAAAATGAGGCCATGATCTCTCCAATGGGTCAGACGATCCGAAAGGCGAGTCTGGAGGCTCTGCTACCTTCAAAAAAGTGAAAATCTGTCAGAACTCCGCTGGAAGCTGCCCCTTGTCCCGCACCGGCCCCCACCGGCTGCTAGCTACTGGTTCGTAAGCACTATGCTATCTCTCTTCATTCCGAATGGTTAGAGTGAGGTGATAAGACGAAAGTGCTTGTATCGTTATGACAAGGAAGAGTGGAAATTCTTACGAACACGCCTTCTTTGCATTGCATGCACGTGCAAGTTGAGGTCGGCATGAAGTAGTGAGGCACTTCGGATTGTTTTTTTTTCTGCATCTTTTCTCCAATAATCAGATACCTGCACTTTGTCGCTCGTACTTGAGCTCCGGCCTGCAATCTGTGGTGACGGGCTTTGCCCTTGATATCAGTGGCATGAGCTGGCATGAATAAGAGCCTTGGAGTATCTCCTTTCAATCCTGTGTACGATGGCAGCCTTGTCTCCGAGATGAACTCGCGCATGAGCCAAACGTGCTAAATGGCGCCTCATGACTGGAGTGCTCAGTGACAAGACGATACCAGAGCGCCTCAAATCGAATATCTATATAACTGTGATTAAACCAGTGGCGTTGTATGGAATTGAGTGCTGGCTTGCGATTAAAGAAGAGTCCGTCTCAGTGTGATGATGATGAAAATGTTGTGAAAGTGAATTGATGAAAATCCATACGTGAGAATCCGGTGTCTCACAAATGGATTGGATGTGCAAGACGACATAGGAAACATGTCGAAGCCCGCATTACAAGGAAAGGTTTCAACTTACCATGGAACTTTGAATGGAGACCTAGGTACATTGATAGAGTCTTGAATGCTGATTACGAATATGTAGATTACAAGTGTTACGGGGCCTCCCAGGCGAGTTCTGGGCGGTCAAAGTTCGCGAAAACTCAGTTTTGACGCGTAAGCGCTGCTGGTCGGAGCGTGCAGTGCCACCGTGGCCTAGTGGTAACGGTCTCGCTTCAGAGAAAAGTGCTCGTGGTTTGCATAACGTTGGCGCGAAAATCTTTGCACCGTCTTCTACAAAAGCTTCTACTCTATTTTTCAAATCTTCCGAGTTTACAGTTCAGCCGAACAGCAGATCAAATAGATCAAGTATACGACGTACTCGATTGACGTACGATGGATTGTGAATTTGGTCACTTTCTACCCACTCTGAACCCATCACCCATCCGAAGTTTCGGTCAGAAACTCACTCCTTGGGGTATCTTGACCTCTGAACACGAATATCACATCCGTTTGACGAAAAAAACCTCTTAACCTTTCGTATTCTTGTGGTTATCAACTGAGCGAGGGATCTGATCGTTTTCGCGTCGAACGGATGTGATATTTGTGCTCAGGGGTTTAAAATACCCCCAGAAACGAGTTTCTGGCCAAATTGTTATTCTGACCAAAACTTCGAATTGTCGGATGGGTAATAAGTTCAGAGAGGTTATATAGTGACAAAATCCATACTAGATCATATACTTGATCTATTTGATCTACTTGCTCTGCTGACCCGTAAACTCGGAACAATTTCGAAAATTAGAGTAGAGGCTCTTATAGGAGACGAAGCAAAAGTTTTCGCGCCAACGGTATGCAAACCCACGAGCATTTGGTTTTTGAGCGAGACCGTTACCACTAGGCCACGGTGGCACTGCCCAACTGTCGATCTGCAGCGCTTACGAGCCAGAACTAAGTTTTCGCAAACTTTGACTGCCCAGATCTCGTCTGGAAGCTTCCCATAGCACTTTTGTTTTGTATATTCGTGATCAGCATTCGAGGCTCTATCGATGTACCTAGGTCCCCATCCAAAGTTCCATGGGAAGTTGAAACCTTTCCCTTGTTACTGTGATGGAGATGAAATGCTACATTGAACGTTACTTTGTCAAACGCATGAATCGGATTACAGCAAAACATTGAAATAATTAACCAACAGTAGGTCTGTCTATATGTATGTATGTGTGGTATGCCTATTGGTATGTATGTGGTACTTATATGTGATGTATGTATGTATGTAGGTATGCTCCTGTGTAATCTATGTGCGCAGTGTCTGATCGCCGGCTGACGCGCCGCGCTCTACTCGTTCTCCTCGGGCTCTCGGTTCGCGGTCTAGCCTGGCTTTCGCCATGCGACCTTCATAGTGGAAACAGATGTTGTTTCATTCACTGAGGCTGGTCATGTTGCGCTGTACTCATCAGTTCATTAATAGAGTAGAGTAGCGCAGCGGGTTCTGCACTTGAGTCCACGCTTATGCAGGAAGGGCGTGGTTCGGGCCGTAACACATGTACTATTGCATTGATAAAGACAGAGAAGTACAGTCGGCCCAATTACAGCGCAAAATGATCGTTCAGTAGCTGAACAAATTTTTTTTCCATTACCTGATCGAAACGATTACTGCGCCTCGATGAGCGCTAACCTGTTCAATGGTCATGCAATTCACTCGCTGAAGTCGTATAAATGATGGTACTGAAATTTGAGCTATGCTAATGTACATTTTCATTACGCGTATTCATTAGTATCAAAACTTTGAAAGTGAAGAAAATGTGCGCTATAATGCGTTAGATTGTTCAAATTCTTCATTTTAGTTTCCATTTAGTCCCCTGTTTCAGAGACTGCATACCCCCCCCTCCTCCGCTCGACATCGTTAGAGCGTGTTAAGGCTGCAGCACTCCATTGAAGATATAAGTTCCTTGTTAGTCCCTATCGGTTGTTATCACTTTCTTTCACGACGATCGACGTTCCCACATCCCCTCGATATCCCTTGGTAACAACGCCTATCTGATTCGTTGTATCCGCCTTATGAAAATGACGGCCTTCCCATTGAAAATCCCTTGCAGTTATTGTCACCCACTAATGTTCCTGTCACTGAAACTAACGTCTACTATCGCTGTGACCTATGCTGTGGACCCTCCCTTCTGACGCCTCGTATCAGATCTTATCACATCATGCTGCTGTCATTCTCTCATACATGCTGATATCAATCCCCTGCCAGCCACCTTTGATGCTCCCGTCGCAGCCCGTATATTTGGCTTGGAATCACTTCCCACAGCTATTGGACCGCCGCTATGAATTTTCTGACAAAGTAAACGCCACACAAGACACACGGACAAGACATACCTATGCGGATTACATTATCGTAGGATGTACTGTCCGCAAAATGTTTCAGCTTGCTATAGCGAGTAACCACTAATAGGTGTGTTGGGTGTGATACTATACCACAAGTTGTCGCATCTCCGCCACGGAGGGAGCACGCCAGTGCGACTCTATCAAGGAATTTACGGTATTTGCCCGCTCCACTGCCGTGAGCTAGACTAGATGTTGCCGTGTCGCGAGCGAGAGAAACCTCAGCATACATCACTTTGCAGCATCTTGTAGCTACTTGACGTTTTTCATTATTGCAAAAAGTTCCTCTGTACTAAAAGTATGTGAACACTCAAGAAAAGACAAAACTTCCCTTGAGATAAGAGACTGGCTGTTCCTACATGGTTTCATTCTAGTTTGGTCATTTTGTGCGACATGCTCCTGAACGAGGATGCTCATGAACCGCATCTGGCTTTTATGTCAAACACGCTGAACTGTGACCTCCTGTCGTTTTTGGAATGATAGCAGTCAGTAGAACAGTCCAAATTCTTTATTTGCATAAAACAATGTGACAACCTCGATTCGTCTCAAATGACTTTCGGTCGTCGGTCGAGAGAACTCTTAGGCAGCGTTCGCGACGGCGACATTTCGTTCGGGCGGATAGATCGCGTCGCTGGTGCCAGCGTACGACTGTGTAGCACGACCAGGGTACAGCATCGTTGTGTGAAACACATGGGGGGTACGTTGGGGAGGGGGTCGTATTTGGGGGGTAAGAGAAATTTATTTTAATAGTTGATTTTTTCTTGTGGAAAAAGGGAAAAAAAGGGGGTCGTAGTTCGTATCAATTTTTTGTGTTATATGCACCCTGTACACACGCCGGATATACGTTGCATAGTTACTATATACCCCCCCCCCCCCCCCGCCCTCGCTCGACGACTTTTTCGCCGACTATATACCCATCGCTCATCAGTCGGCGAAATCGGCGAAAGAGCTGGTCGAGTGGAGGGGGGTACGTAGCCAACCGGGGTGAGAAAAAAAGAAGGGGGGGGGTCGTGGGAGTCGGACTTCACATTCGCGATAGTGACGGGGGTCCCAAGACGCGACATTCTCGCCGGTATGCGCCTATGCTGTAATGCCTGAGCACGACTTATTCGATCGTTCTCCAATGCAAAAATCGACTGGGCGGATACTAAGTCACAGCCTTTCGCTTACTTTTTCCTTCTTTCTCCTCCCGTTAAGTTCTCGCTCGTTTTTTTCCCCTTCGCACCACTATTTCTTTAATCAGTTCTTAACGTTTGTCGGTTATTATGCTTGTTTACCTTTAACATATTGGAATTTCCAGATAAATTGGAATTTCTCTGATGGACGTCCGTAGTGCGCGCCCTTCCCCTATTTCTGTGGGCTTTTCAGATTTCCTGTGATTTTGGTTATTTTTTCATTAGCCGCCTTCGCCGGCTGACGCGGGCGCGCCTCTTTCTGAGATACAGCACGACTTCGCCGAGCAGGCGCGGCTCCGCCGTGTAGGCGAATTGGTGACCCCTCTGATCTCAAACTACTTTTTCCCGGCGTCTGGAGTGTTTCTAACCGTGTTTTCTTTTTTAATATAGCTCCACCCACTTCGGGGCACGCTCCGCCCACAATGTAGGCCTCGCGCTTCTCAACCGACGAGCCCTCGCTGATCTTGAACTGCTTTTTCCCGGTGTCTGGAGTGTTCTGGAAACGTTTTGGGGATCTTTTAGATTAGCTCCGCCTACCTCGGGGCAGGCTGCGCCCGTAACCTATGCCTAGCGCTTCTCAACCGATAACCCCCCCCCCCGCTGATCTTAACCTGCTTTTTTTCCGGCTGGAGTGCTCTGGAACCGCTTTACGAATTTTTCAAGCTTGGCTCCACCTACCTCGGAGCACGCTCTGCCCATGTGATCACTTGAGGAACATTATCCACTTTTTTGCGCCGTATCTAGCGCTTTATGACAAACTACGATTTTTTAAACTTGTAGGTCGTGTTCAAACACGCCCCCGCCCACTGTGGGCGGGCATCAGCGCCCCACAAATACGGTGGACTCTTGCCAGATGTTCATCTTCGTCATGAACATTTCTGTGATCTCTGATCTTTTTTGGAAACCGAGTTACCGGCCTTTGTGGGAAGCACCGCCCATCTTAATTACACCCCGCCCATTTCGGCTGTGTCTCCTCCATTTGCTCTGCAAACCCAATACTAACCTTATTCCACTTTTTCCCATCTCCGAGCTGCTTTGTAGCCAAATTATGGCTTTTTTGGATACGAGAAGCGCCGCCCGTCTCTAGTACGCCCCGCCCACTTAGGATGTGTCTCCTCTATTTGGTCGGTCAGCCCTTTCCTAACTTTCCTGCACTGTTCCCTCATCTCGGGGCTGCTCTGGAACCGAGTTATGGCATTTTTCAGTGACATCGCTAACTTTCGACGCGCGCCCCACCCGTTGTGTGCGGGGCTTACCGTGGGTCATGGGTGCTATTCAGGTTTTGTCCCATGCTCTACCCATCCTCGTCATGACCCGACCCCTCTAGGTTCTCCTTGAGGTGCTATAAATTTCATGACAAACATACAGATGCGCACACACACGCACGGACATAGCCGATTATATATAGTAGGATTCCTATTTTTTTGCTGAACTGCTGAATTGCCGACCGAATTAAACACAGTATGAATGAATATGTATATGAATGAAAAAGACAACCAAAACTACAGTAAACTGAAGAACCCATATAAGAAATATAGAAAGTGCGCGCACTCGACACGGCCGAGAAATTCAAGTATATCTGAAAATTTCAGTATATCGAAGGTACCCAAGCACAATAAGCGACAAACATTAGGAACAAACGAATAAAGAAGTAGTGGTAGGAAGGTGAAAAACACAAGCGAGAAGCTAACGGGAGGAGAAAGAAGGACAAAGTAAGCGAAAATGTGAGTGTGTGAGTTAGCATCCGTCCCGTCGGTTTTTGCATGGAGCGCGATCAAATCAGTCGCGCTACACAATCGTACGCTAGCACTAGCCATGCGATGGATCCCGCCAGGGCGCGATCGAACGCCCGAGCGCGCGATCGAAGCGCCGGCGTCGCGAAGTCTGAACGCTGCCTTAGTTTGCTGACCACGATAATGACGCTTTTGGGCTCTCCAATCAAACGAGCGTACTTTTTAAACTGGCTTGAGTTGTGCTTCCAGAATACTGCAAATGGCAAGATTAGAGTTAGTCTGTGGAAATAACTACAGCATCATGACGAGAGGTGCAGTTTTTGGAAAACTGCCAAGTTTAAAACGGCCAATATCTCATAGCATTTTTCAGTTAGGTAATCTTTCCGGTTGAAAGAAAGTTCACTACTGGCGCTCCGGACGGATTTCACCTCTTTGGAGAGGACGTCGTCGGTAGCTCCTGATGTCCTTCAAATGCAACTTTAGAGGGGTGTGCGTGTTGCCTTCTATGGCTTGGAAGAGCGTGAAAATAGTAGTTCAGAACATGAAGCATGGACAGTTAGGTGCACGAGTAATGACTCCGTTCTGCTCTTTTTGAGAAATGAGGAACGCAGGAAACATGTTTTACGGCAGGAGAGCGCGGCCACAGATGTCTCGTTCCCACCAAAGAAAGGGATCCTGTGCAAGACATCAGGGGATTACAGTTTAGCGTGTTCATAACAGTCAGCACTGAGATGCGGTTCATGATGAAAGGCCGCAACAATCGCTGCTTGATGCGCCAAACACGAGACAACCATGAAAACCTTCGCTCAGGAGCATACCTGATGAAATGAATAAACTAGCACGAAATAGCTCGAAAGCTACCAGTCTCTCAACACAAAATTTCTTTTTCAATTTTTTCTCGTGTCCACATTCTTTTGGTACAAGAATACTTTTTCCAGTATTAAAAAAATGTAAAGTCACCTACAAGATGCTGCGAAGCGAAGTATTCTAAGGTTTCCGCACCCGAGGAATGGAATCCGCAAAAATCGAAGGATTCTTGTAGAGTCGAAATTTGGGGTGTCCACATAGTCTTGTTACACATGGTTAAAGAGAGTCGCCAAATCTGCAGCGCAGGTGGAAGCAACTGTAGGGAGGCAGTTCCAACAGGTGATCGGGGGTAGGATTGGAATCACGACTTGTGGGCGACAGAATGTTATTACAGCTAATAAGATCCCTTAATAGGCTAGAGGAGGAGGGTTGCCAAATCTATAGCTCGGGTCAGTGCAACTGTGGGAAGGCCGACATAAGATGATATAGAGGGTAGGACGAGAACTTTTGTGATGGGTTACGGAAAGAGATAACAAATGATAGCGGTTGGTGAGGAGTGTTGCCTGATCGTCGCTCTTCAAGGCGGTGGGGCCTGCCAATTTTTGAAGGTCCAGTGGTGGGGACTCTGATCCAGATAACAGATTTGCTAAAAGGCTATCATCTCTAAATTTTTTGAATCTACTACTGCCTCTGCAGCTACAATACTACAGGCAAGAAAGTCAGTGATTACAAGGGAGGTCGTCCAGGGCATGGTGCGTTTTTGAAAACGTGTTTCTGCATGTTGTAGAGGCACATGGGATGGTCTGGATCCCCTCGGAGGCAAAGTTTTGCTTTCCTATTTTTCCTTTTCCCTTTTTCCTTTTTTTATCTTTTGGTTCCGTGTTTGTCTACAATCTTTGTCCCAACAAGAACATGCACAAAAAACGCAATAATCCTTTGTTTATGATAGAGGTCTTTTTTTCTCCTTTCGAATTTGTCAATGTTCAGAGACACAGCTGCCACGCTGGCGCAAAACGGCAATAGCGGCGAAAATGAACTCTGAGCCAAAAATTTTTTTGGAACTGTCTGGGTTGTAGTAGACCATTTGGTCGTGACCGGAGTCTCAAATCTTCATAACGACGATGACGCAACGATGGCCCAACGGACCGCCTTTATTGGGTGCGTTTGGGAGAATGTGCCCCCGTCTTCGTTTGATGAGTTCCATCGTTGTTGCTAGTTACATGTTTATATATTAACCACTCAAATCGCCTGGCTTCGCCGGGCGATCCTCCTTCTGTGAGGTGGGTAGTGCCCCACAGTTTTCACATGAGGGCCAGTCGGATTGCCCGGCGAAGCCGGGCGAATGGTCAAAAAAATATTATTCTGAGAATTACCGCACTTTACCGTTTCACTTCTTGTATTATATACGCTCCCCCCCCCCCCCGCTAGAAAACAGTCATCAAATCTTCACTATGCGGCACTCCTTTTAGTGATGAGGAATCGCAGAATAAACTATTGCCGGCGGCACCAACCATCTGATATTCTCCCTACTGTTTTCCCCTCACTAACTTCATCTGCCAAACCATTGCTCAGTTTCACCTGACTCCCAATTTCCTGGGATATTTCCGATGCGTTTTGAGGGTTTTTGTCTTCGGCACCATTCACTTCGACGAACATGGGCGCCGTCACGGGTGTGCTTCATTAATTTCGTCCACCAACTGTTTGCCTGTCGTTTCCCACATTTTCCGCTCTCCGGGATCTTCTAGAACCAAACTACGATTTTTTGAAAGTTTTGTAGCGAGCACCGCCCACCTATAGCAGGCCCCGCAAATCGCGGGTGTGCCCCCCTCATTTCGTCCGCCAAGTGATTGTCTATGTTTCAAACATTTTCCGCTCTCCGGGTTCTTCTAGAACCGAATTACGAATTTTTGAAATAATTAGCCCACAACTGTGCGCACGTCCCTCCTACAACATGTGTGTTCCGTACATCTTGGCCCATGATCTACCCACCCCACCCATGACCCGCCCCCTCATATTGGCTCTTCAGGTGATTCCGAATTTCCGGACAGACAGACATACGTTGCCCCTTATATATGGTAGGATAGTTAGCTTATGGTGAACTTTAGGTAACGAAACAGTGTACGTCTTCAGTAGTGAGCCTCGAGAACGCACCCAGTACACAAACTCGAGAAGGTCAAGAGTTTTTCTATCGAATGTTCATCCCTAGGCGTAATCGATGGTCTTTGTCACGATTATGACACATTTTTGGCGTCGACGCAATTTAACATCAGAATGAACGTCCCTCAAATGATAGCCCCTCGCTGATCTTAAACTACTTTTTCCCGGTGTCTGGAGTGCTTTGGAACCATTTTGCGAATTCTTTCCGAATTTGGCCCCGCCCACCTCGATGCAGGCTCCGCCCACAACGGGAGTGCCTCGCACATTCTTACATTAGATCACTTGATAACCATAATCCACTTTTTGGCACCATCCTTACGCAGGTGATTTAGGACTACGCAGCGACTTTTTATACTGTTCCTCAAGCCAAATGCACCTCCCGCCCACTGAGATCGGGCATACAGCAGCGCCACGAATATGGTGGACTCTTGCCAGATGTTCATCTTCGTCAGTGGACATTTCTGTGATCACCTGATCTTTTTCAAAACGAGTACCCGACCTTGTGTGAAGGCACCTCCCAAACAAAATCCTCAAGTACACCCCGCGCTGCTTAGTAGCCAAGTTATGGTGATTTTTCAGTGTCACGGGAAGCGCCGCTCATCTCAAGTGCGCCCCGCCCATTTCGGGTGTGTCTCCTCTGTTTGGTCTCTCAGGCCTTTGCTAACCTTACTGCACTGTTTCCTCATCTCGGGACTGCTCTGGAACCGAGTTATGACATTTATCAGTGACATCAAACTTCAGTGACACCTAAAGCGCTGAGATGGTGCCAAAAGTGGATTATCGTCCCCAAGTGATCAAATGTAAGGATGTGCCCGGGAAAAAGTACTTTAAGATCATCGAGGGGTTGTTAGTTGAGAAGCGCGAGGCATACGTTGTGAGCGGAGCGTGCCCCGAGGGGGTGGAGCCAATTTGAAAAAGTTCGCAAGACCCTTCCAGAGTACTCCAGACGCCGGGAAAAAGTGGTTTGAGATCACCGAGGGGTCACCAGTTCACAAGTGTGAGGCATACCCGTTGTGGGCGGGGCGTGCGTCAAGGTGAGCGGGGCCAGCCTTAAAAATTCCTCAAGCGTTTCCAGAGCACCCCAGGCACTCCAGACCTCTATGTGATACGGCCCAGCTTTGCAGGGCGTGGCTCCATCGCGCCTGCCTGCATTCGTATGATCATATGCTCGACTGATACTCGGCTTTTCTCTTATCTGTCCACTTGATCAACGCTCCTTACCACCATTCCATACAACGTGATAGCGTTGAAATTAGCAGGTATGATGTGGAATATAAACATGCTATTGGTCAAAGAATGTTGACCACCTGTTCAGGTAAAAGAAAAGCCTGATACTAGGTCGCTAATGAAATATGTGGTAGAAGGTAAGTCGATGCTATTCAACTATTACTGTTTTCGCACCACTAAGCAAGAATTTTGCTGTACAGGACCCTCCTTCAAAGAGCCGTCCTGGCACCGCCACCTCACACATCGCGATGTTGTACACTGCGTGAGTTGGCATGTAAGCTCAGCTGACCAGTACGTATCAGTGCCACCGTAACCCTGTGGTAATAATGTCGCTTTAAAGCCGAGAATTCCAGTTTGCTCCTCGCTTGTGCGCAGGTTGTTGCTCCGTCTCCGTGCTGAGCAACAACCTGCGCGTTCACTCCAATTTTTGGCATTCCCTCGAGTCGGTGCTCAGCAGAGGGGATAGGTCAAGTGTATGACGTGGCAGATCAAATATAGAGTTGACCAATTACCTTCTCCTTAGGATACTTCCTACTTATCCAAAGTTCGGAGTTTGAGCCAGAATTTTAATTCAGCCAGAAGCGGGTTCATGCGGTTTGTATACTATGACATCCATTCAGCGGAAACACCTATACTCTGTGCACGCTGAACAGTGCTGATGGCAAGCCATTACAATAAAACCCCAAATTCGTTGGAGTCTCGTCTCCAGGAGCAGTTTGAACTCCACTGCCAATATTACTCGCTCAGCTCGTAAACGATCCACTCAGCTACTCGCCACCAGGCACCTTTCGCGTTGTTGTGAGAACTGATGGAATTCGCATTAAATGGTTATGGATTCACGTTCAGGTTCGATGTGGCAGAACAAATATAGAATGGTCACTATCTAAACTTGTTCCCAATGGTGGTTCGGACGTACTTGCTCTGCTGGGTCGTTTATCTATAGCAAAGTCAGAAACTGGGTGGAGTCCTTTAGCGGTAACGAAGCAAAAGTTCCATATCAGCGGAGGGCGAACCATCTAGTTCCATTCCTCGGAGCGAAAACGCTATCACTAGGCCACGCTTGCCATTGCAACCGACCGGTCAGCTGTGCGCCCATGCCAGCACTGCAATTACAGCAAAACAGCAAACCTTTGTCGCATAGAGCTTCTTTGAGAAATCGCCGCTGCCTTCTTAATCTGCGTCTTGGCAACCGGCATTCAAGGCTCTATCGATTGCCTAGATCTGATGTTTAACGAGAAGTTCATACCATTTCTTTGTAAGTGTCCGGAAGTCTCCGAAACCAAAAAGCCCTCATATGATAAAAAATACTTCATCAGCCGGATGTGCGGTTGATATTCTCAGTCGTTTCTCCCGCTTTGCGAACAAATTGGAGCCGGCGGAAGATGCTGTTTGAATCAGTAGCTTATCCATGCTCCTAACAAGTGAAAGATGGTAGGTTGAAGTGGTCTTTTGAAATGAGATCTATACCTGTTTCCACATTGACCTATCAGAACAAATTTACGGAATTCTCTCCAAAAGGAGTATTCCCTCTTTCAGCACGAATCAAGAGCGTAAAACTTCCTCGACCGTGGCAGCGCAGCCGAATGATTACATGATTGGCCTTGCGTTTGCATGGTCGAGTATTTGAACCTTTGACGAATGTCTTTTGCATTTTTTTCGACAATGATTGGTGCCCAGTTTGAAACCATTTTGCTTGGTTCTCGTGCTTGACGATACCGCGACATAATCTTTCTGAGGATGAGACCATTTTGGACGATTCCTTCGAGAACAATTTTGATGATCAACTTCCACTTTCATTGCTTTGCCTACATTTTATAGTCTAACAAACATGGTATACTGATACTGCATGCATTTTATAACCTGGAAACAACCACGTTAGTCTAGTGCGAAGTGGTGGAAACAAGAAACGTTATCCGCTACTAGAGCTGTGGATGAAAAAAGTATAGTCAATAAGCAGTGTCACAGTTACCCAACAAATCCGGTGAAAATGTATACTTAAGCGAAGTTTCGAATTGACCTGGTTGCGCCTTAAGTTACCTCGTTGCGTCACGAATAAAAAAGGACACTTTCGAATAGGAGCACAAAATTGGAAATAGATATGCAAGATGATTGGAAGTGTGGCTCTTTCTCAAGCAAACATGCGAAATTCGTCTGTGAGTGGCAGAACCAACGGCAGAGCCGAAGTAATAGCAAGAAACCCCGATTTTAGGTAATTGAACAAACAAACAATGAACTTGGCTAATATAACAAATTAAGCTAACAGAAAGCATTTGTTGAAATGGAATGCCTGGTGGCCATCCGGTGGCCTTCTTAGGCGCTCTCCTTTGTCTTATGGTAAAGTGCTGTATTTCGAGGCTTTGATGTCTCAATCCGCGACGCTCCCTACGAACGGCGCTGCTGTGGCTTCCCATTCTCTGCAATTCATGGATTACTGCTTTCAGTTCTGCCTCTATCCTTCTGGCATCAGGCACATTATGCCTTTGTGGTTACTCTCATCGCGAGGCATGAGATCCTTGGAGGCAGTTCCGTCAACTTTGGTGCAGCACCAGCACGCTCTTTTCCCTCTGCTGCGTCTGCCCTTTCCCAAACAGAATCTACATGCACAGTGCTTGAAAGCCCGGGTGATTTGTTCGCGATCATGTGAGTCTCGGATCGTAGGACACGATACCGAATAATGCGCTGCTTTTGCACCGCAAAAGGTGCACCTGCACCATGGCTCGACACCTTCCAAATGAAGTGTGAAGCGGCGATATGGGAAAGTTTTGAAGGCAAACTTCATTAATTATATTACTTGCTTTCGTACTCCCTTCTTATCGGTTTTGGCCCATCGCACACCTTTGGAACTTGTTCCTATCGGCGCTGGGCTGTGGTTTGCAATCAGTCTAGGTCTGAGTTTCGCAGTCTTGATTGCACTTAGTGGCCTTCTTGTGAGTTATGAGAAGGTGGCTGTAACGTCTTCTCTGACAATTCCATTTCTATTCTGTGGTACTGCCTCAATCCTATCCCTGTGCCACCTATGTCGGGGTTGTACCTCATCGCTGATCAGCACAGGTTTTCCAGCTTCGGTATCAAGGCTGCGGACCTTTTCTTCCCCGCCTGCGTTTGATGTTTCTCTCGAAGAGTTGTGAGGTACTGAGTGTGCCAGGCCTAGCAGAATTTCTCTTCAGCTTGCATGGACTCTGTAAAGCTTGTATTGCTTGTGTTTCCGTGTGGATTATAGGGATACTGAAAATGGTGAATAAGAGGGTTCGTCAGGTTTGTCATCGAGCTATTTGAGAAGGAAAACAGCTTGAAGTCCTTTAGGAAATCGATTGGTCTTAGTATGCTACTTTGATCGAAGCTTGAATCGGAGTACAGCAGAGGTCACAAGTTCAGTAAGCTTTTATCTCCACGATCACCGTCCACAACTCTTCAAAAACAGTGCATACTTCCCTACCGTCTCGTATAGAACTTGCTTGATTGACTTGATTAACCTTTCTTAGAATCCTCTTTGGGAGAGAGCGTATGGGATTAAGTGACGTAAATCGATTTCTTTTTTGCTTATCTCTCGAGCTGCCGCAGGGTCGTTTTCTCCTCATACACTCCTTAAAGGTTGTTTCATCTAACGGAAATATCGGAGAGTTATCACTTTTGATTGAAGAGAACACCTCTACGTGCGAAGAATCTGCGGAGTATTTGGAGGAGGGTGTTTGTAGACTGATCAGAAACGATGTCAAGATAAATAAGCCTAGTGACCATGCAGGCGATCATAACCCCTATACTTTTTCTTCGTTGAAGTAATAACCGACAGCGGTCCGCAGTATCCAGACCGACGCATTCGAACGGACGTGACTTGACGACTCGTTCTTTGGGCAGACTTGGTTGCTCAGTGTACTTGCAAGTTAAATAATTGACTTTCTGACAGGCTATGCATTCTCTCATTGCTCCGTCACTTGTGGTCGCAACTGTGTCACCCAAAACTTACGTCTTATGATAGACATGGTGGGGTTGATCCGTTGGTGGCCATTGACATGGCTCTGTTGTATAATGAGACTCGCAAGAGTGTTCTTTTAAATAGGCAAGATAGGATATTTGCTTCACCCCCCTCCCCCCATTTTGCTTTTTCCTGATCGAGCGATGTATCGCATGATGCCTGCGCTGTCTGTGTGCACGTTCAAATTGCAGAGCTTTCGCAGTACTGCTGGTCTAATCCAAGTCTGCTGATAAGAATGGAGGACTTTCCCCCGTACTTTCCCAGAAGTGCGGTCAAACTCTATAAGTTGTGCTGAGATGTTGACTTGGCTTTTTTTGTTGGCCTGAACCTTTGACACAATAAGTCGAATGAATCGTCTGACATATACTAGGATCTTTTTCGTTTTCGTAAACGTTGCAGTTGTCTATTTGAAATGACAGTTAACTACTGGGATTGCATGTGCCGTAGTTGCTGCATTAATTTCCAGGACTCATTCAATTTACTTCATAACGTTCTCGTTGGACAAAGCCACGACAACGGAGTTGTTCTTCAGCTGCAGCAGTTCGACCATGGATTTGTGCAAAAAAAAGTTGGACCATTCATCTACATATAAATCTTGTATAAGCCTCTCTTCGCGCAGTCCGCATGATTTTGACTTGATGGAACATAGAGGAAGTAGATTCGTGTCCTGTTGACTTCAAGTGTTCAACGACTTCTGATTTCCTTGGGCCGATGTTAATCAGTACTGCTCCCTCTTTCTTGTCGGGATTTTAAGTCCGATAAATTGATTGATTAATCAATTAATCGTTTAATTTGTACCATAAGGTGTGCCTTACATTGGTATATTTCAACATGCATTAATACTCGATATTTATACTAAACGTTAAGAACACAGAGGGAAGGAGCACAAGCTATTCATACTATTTCCTGAGAAAGGGAGAAGGGTTGTATTAGGTTGTCCGGAAAGTTCTCAGCGTTTTGGGTGTTCCACTTTAAAGGATCGTAACTTTTTTAATACTCATCGGATTTAATCGAAATAGGCACCATTAGAATCAGCACACTTTTGCCAATGTGACAGCAGTCGAGAAATGCCATCAAAATGAAAAATTGGGTGGTCGAAAATTAACGAATTCCACTAAGGCTTTTTTGCCTGGTCCTGATTGATGAAGTAGTTTCCAGCAATGGAGTTCTGAAAATGTTAAAAAAGGTGATAGTCGGTTCGCGAAAGGTCTGAAGAATATGGCGGTTGAGTTAGAACTTGAACCCCCAATTCGTTCAATTTATGGATAGTGGTTTGTGAAACGTGTGAGCGGGCGTTGTCATGCAAAGGAATCGGACCCTTTCTTTTGATAAGTGCTGGCTGTATCCTGACAAAATTTTTCGGTACAAATCGTCGATTCTTTCACGTAGGGTTCTGCTGTGATGGTTTGGCCTGGTGATAAAAAGTTATAGTGGATCACACCAGCCGATGACCACCAAGCCGTGAACCAGAATCTTTTTTTCGTGAGGGTTCGGCCTTTGAAAATTACCTCGGTGGTTGGTTGGCATCAAACCACTGTCCGAACGTCTCCTTTATCATACATGACCCATTTTTCATCACAGGTGACAATTCGCCCAAAAACAGGTCCTTTCTGCTGGCGCAAAAGCAATGCAGAAGGAACCTCGAGACGTGCCGATTCCTGCCGGTCACTCCTATTGCGGGGCACCCAATTGTCGAGTTTTTTTCACCTTCCCAATGCGCTCCAGACCATCTGCAACAGTGGATTTGCCAAGGCCTAGCTCTTCTGCTATCTCTCGAACTGTTTTGGATGGGTCAGCCTCCAAAATCCCCCTAAAATCCTCGTCAGATACTGCTTTAGGTCGACCCCTATGAGGTTCATCTTCAAGGTTGAAATCTCCAGCACGAAATTTGTTGAGCCATTGCCGCATGGTGCTTTCTCTAGCCACTATTGGGCCCCCACACCTGGTTAATTTGTCGAGCTGTTTCGATTGCGGATTGCCCCAATTTATAGATCGAAGAAAAAAATCGTCCAAAGTGCTCTTTTCACATCCTTGAAAAAAAATCTTGAAAAAAGGGAGTTTATCAAGCAATGGTGAAACGACAATTAAACCATCAGATAGCGCAAGAAATTCTCTAAAGGATGGTGCTACTGAGAAGCAAGGCAGAATGAGTTTTTAATCAGCAGTGAATGTACAAAAAATAGGTGCACAAAACGCTGAGAACTTTCGGACAACCTAATAGTTGAATAGAATTTTTGAATGCTTATGTAGTCCTCTTCTATTGACAGAAGAGCAGCGCTGCGAGATCAACCTTCCGTACCTAGAACGCAAGATCGTCCGATGCTGGGCCTGCTGACGTTTGCGCCTGAACGAACGCATCCATTTCGAAGACCCTAGGCGAACACGCGGGGACCTCAAGCAGAGGGTTTCATCTTACTCTACTATTCGAGGCTAACCACTTACTTTAGACTCATTTGAGGATCATCAGACTACCGTAGAACAAGTAATCAGTGTAATCAGTTCGAAAAAATATTCTCAGAGTTTTATTCAGAGTAGGCAGCGTTCCTCCTTACAGGTGTGGTCAAAACATGAATATTGATGATGCGTAATTATGTTATAACGTAATTATATTTTTGACTCCACGAGGGAAATGATTATTAATTAATGCGCCAATTACACGCATTGCCAACGTTACAGCATTTAAGCCCACTTTCGCGATGGTCAGGGAAGACTGTATAGGTGGAATTTTTCTCGTGCCGTTACGAGATTTGCAGAAGAATTAGAGCACATGTATGCGCAAAGGCCTATGCCCTCTCGGAGGGGCTCTCTGCGGAGGTCCCTCATGGACTCCACTAAGCCCATCCATACCTTTTTTCATCCCTGGAATGGTTCCTCCCACGTGTAATTACTCTTACAAGTGACTGGATGAATACCTTGGTTTTATAAGTGGTGTCATCCACCCCAATGGGTCGTAAATGGATGTAACTGAGCTTGCGACGGTCTTTTGTTGGTGGAGTATTCACTTCAATCGAGATTGCTATTTGGACTTGTTCGTGGAGAAACCCCTTTTGATATCAATTACTTTCAAATGTCTGTTCTTAGACCATTCTGCAGTGGCCGTGCCGTGCAGCAATGGACTCGCGAGAGACAAACGCACATCCATAGATAAGTCTCGGAACATCTGTATAACTTGTTCGTACTTTCGGGCTGCTTCGTCTACAATGTCTGCTGTCAAAAGCAGATTGTCTTCATATAAATTATTCTTGATCTTTTCCACGAGTCTTTCGTATAAGAATTCAAATGAACGTGTGTTGTGGCCGTCAGCAGGAAAGATGAACTGTAAAGGCGAAGGTAACTCTTAATAATGAGGAGTACGGATCTTCTCTTAAGCTGGTGGCCTATTGCGATTGTACAATCAAAGACATCTTGTTGCATTCCTGTCAGTCTTTAACTGTTGTAGAAATGCTTTTCTGACCTTAATCGTGATGTCTATTTTCCTGTTCGGAAGCGTAAGAATCCCCCCAGAAAAGAGTGGAAAAATAACTGATCCATGGAAGGATTTGGTTGAGAGAAATACAACCCTCATAGTGGGCTGAAGCATGAAAACGCTCAGCTTTGTTTTAACTTATTCGGAGTAAGAACTGCATGGTGCGGTGTATGTTGGATCAATGAGCCAGTTGCCGTTGCCTGCTTAGGGAGGCTTTCCACAGTATTCAGTCGTAGTTGTTGCTCGATTACTATGCTTCTGTAGCAGCTCTTGATTAGGTAGCAGAGAATTCCAGGTATTGACTAGTCCTCGCAGAGCTATGGCTTTGTTATCTGGTAGGGTTACCCAATTTTTTTCTCCATATGAGACGGACATAATAGCTGTCACCCCCATCTTCTATTGTCTCTTTATTCGTGAGTTCCTTTATTTTTGAGTGTCCTCTAGCGATCCCAGTTCTTCTATTCTGTGGTGTCCTCTGGTGATCCCAGTTCTTCTATTCTGTGAAACAGTCGATACCTCCCTAGTGTTGGCTCGATCCTGCAGTAACCAGTATTTGTCCTGTTTTCGAGGTTCACTGGAAGACTCTACCTCCAGGACTTGATAGGTGTGATGGTTGCCCCTGCTACGGGACTGATTGTTTTGTGGCAGAAATCGAATTCCTGAGAGAAGTAACGAGTGGTTGGTCTGTTCTCCAAAGTTTTCACACTTAATCGCAGCCAAGAAGTAGCAGTAGCTGCACTACCTTTTCCTTCCATTTACAATGAACCAGAATATGCAGGGACTTCAGAGAATTCTGCATCTTCTTGAATGGGGAAGAGCGCAGTGGCTTTCAGAACCTCGCGTGTGACTAACTCTAGTTCGTGGTATCTTCTCTCGACATCCTGAACTTCTACGATGCCGCTCTTCTTCTTCTGAAATTCTTCAAAACCGATCGTATGCAGAAAAAGCGTTTTCTCCGAAGCAGTTTCGAGTTCAAGCTTATCGCCTAGTGCTCTGTCGATGGACGAAATCTCTGTGCCTGTGTCTAGAAGTACCGGAATCTGCGAAGTTCGTCTCTCTTCTTGTCCATAATCAGTGACATCGGGTAGTGCTGGATTTCCTGCGCTGATTGGCCTTAAGGAATGAGTATCTTGTTTTCTTTCATTTGCTCTTCTTCAGCCAATACCTTGACCTCTTGATCCTCTTGGGTTGTTTCTTCTCCTAAATATCAGTTCGCATTGGGTCTACCGCTAGCTACTGCAACTCCTGCGCGTGCTCGACATTGAAGTAGTCTTGAAGCGGCATGCTGAGTGATGAGATCATCCGCATCAAAAACATTTTTATATTTGCATTCTGATGTATTGTGCTGGGGTGAAGCGCAAAATTGGCGAAGTCGTTGATCTCGTAAGCACTTCGGCCTTTCTCTCGGAGTCTTGTATATATTGCAACGAAATTACTTGTGTGCCTTCACGACTGTCGCGGAGACTGGCCTGCTGTCAAAACCCCTTTGCAGACGTGGTCTGCGACGTGGACAAGGGTTCGTTGATGTAGACGTTAATAATTTCTTCCTTGGACAAGACGTCTTCAACTATGTTGGACAGCGTTTCCATTGCAGATGACGTTGCTGATGGAAACAGGCGCCTTTTCGTCAGCACTCTCCACCGAATGTGTACAGAAAACTTGTTGAACACTTCCTTGACCATCACTTGACTGCTTACACGTTTCATTTTGGTTTCAGTTGTAGGACTGTTACTTGCACTTGTTCGGAAAGCCTGCGCTGGTCCTTAAGGGATCCACTTCGTAAAAATAATGGTCAAGTTAAAGAATAGTTCCTGGACCAGTTCCTCAGGTTGCCGTAACAAGCGTGAAAAACTCCATTGCATGGGAGTAGTTTTCAGAGGTAACATTCTTTCCAGACTCTATAGCCTCCCCCTTAGGGGCCTTGGATAAATAATTGAAATTGAAGAGTTCATGTAAATACCTCAAATGAACGTTAATATTAAGTATCTCCAGAAGTTTTCAAAGTGCTAAGTGTCGCCAGTGAATTTCTGAAAAGGAAGCGGCGGAAGTTCGGCTTCTTCGTCTGCTCGATTGTGTAGGACACTGAGAGGCGCCTTTTTTTGAGGTGGCTGCTGTAATCTAAATGTTTCGTTTTCAATGCGTTTATATTAGCTTGTGAGAGCGCACCGTAGTCTACAGCAAGAGCGAGAGATTCTTCTGCGCGAACCACATTCCACATATTGGTCTATCAAGCTCGGGTCCACCTTACATCCCTGTTTGCTAAGCGAGACAAGTCTCGCGATGCCTTCCACTTGGCACTTTGTTGATTCTGTTGCGCCTGCCGCTCCTTTCAGGCGACGTAGATTGCTTGGGTTAAATCTCTGGAGTGGTCTGCAGTGAAAATTTGCACTGAACCAAGCCATTGTTTTTAATGCTCCCCAGTACTTGCTCGAGTTTATTGCAGAAGCGCGTTATAAGGCCCTTAGCTGCTGTAAGCTCAATAACCATTTTGACTTGCAGTGTGACCCTCGCTGAGTACTTATACGTCTAAATTTGGTCCAAGATGCTCAAAATTTATCCTCACTGGATTTTGATCCTAGGACATGACTTATATAAGGTCAAAAAGGAATAGGGAATTCTAAAGCTCGAAAATCTCAAAGGCAGTTGGCACGATGGTTTCCTATTTAGCCTAAAATGCTAGTGGTGCGCTGTATAGTGAGGAAATGGTGAAAGAACGGAGTGAAACGGTCAAAATCCTGCGAAGAAAGAGCCTCCGTTCTCAATGTGTGAAATCGATTTTGGACGAGTTTCCTGTAGGCATCTTGTCAATCACCGCTAACGAAGATACGGCTGCAGAGGTGTACCCATATATGCATGCGGCATCGCGGCCGCTTCATACCAATCCCTTCGCTCATAATTTGCTTAGCAAACGTCAAGAACGGTCGTCCATTTGTGGACGGGCGGGCGCGGTGGGCCTTCGGGACGTAATGTTCAGGCTTGATAGGGCCCTTTTAAGGGCACCTCCCTCGGGGAAACCGCTATGCAGCGCCTGCCCAAGGTCGCGGAATTCTATCCTGCTAGCAGTATTGATCCTAGTCGTCTTGGGGGTTTATCGTGCCAACTCCCTTTGAGCGGACTCGAGTTCGCTGTGCACTTCGCTCCGATGCACCATGTGTTGAGTTTTTCGTGCCACGCGGAATGTATGTGGGTGGCAAAACCAACACCAGAACAGAATTCATCGAACGACACCTAGAACTTGGGTAATTAAACAAAAGAAAACAAATATTAAAATGGAATGCTGGATGGGCACTCCGATGGCCTTTTATAGGCGGTCTTCTCGATTGATGGTAGATCAACTGCTGAGGTCGCACCTTTGATCTCTATCCGCGACAGTCCTCTTGTGAGAAATAAGGTCATGAGATAAAAAAGAAGGTATCAATTACCAGAAGTGAAGTATTTCTTACGGAATCGTCCAAATTGGCTCCATTCCTTTGGAAGTGTTATGTCGCGGTATCGTCAAGCACGAGAATTGTGCGAAAGTGATTTACAACGCTATAGACCATTACCGAAAAAATACAGGGAATACATGCATAAAGTGTTCAGACCGCCGACCATGCAGAAGTACCATTCGGCTTCGTTGCCCCTGTCGAGGAAACTAAGCACCGCAGTCGTGTTGAGTGTGAGTATACTCGCCCTACATATAACACAGCAGATAAGAAAGAATAATTCGTAATCTCCGTCCAAAACCCTCTCTTATTCGGTATACATCTAACTTCATATAGCCACTTCGACTGTTAAGTCTTCCCTTGTGGCAAGACCCATTTTCTCAAAATAATGGGTGATTATACGGCAGAAAAACACCTGCAAGAGAAGACCCTCTTCTGATTATAACTTGATAGAGGTTTGGTGCCCTTTATATTTCAAGACACAGTTTGCGTCTTCCTTATTTCGACTGAGTTCCCGCTAATCTTATAGGTATACAACATAGAAAAATGCGAGAAGACTGTTTGAAAAAGCGCGACTTTGGGATCTGTTTTTTGTCACTGTATGTGTTCTGAAAAGCCGATTGAAGACATATATTCAAGGCTCCGTTTCGTCAACGGAAAGAGAAAGTAAAGCGAGAAGAGGTGGAGAGACGGGTACGAGAAGATCAGGAGAAATATTCTGACAAATTCAGTGAGTCTGCTCGGACCCTTTGCCGGTAAGGTCTTGCCATTGTTTTCTGTCTACTCTTGAATATTTCCCCATTGGCTGTTTGGGTTATTTGACTTTATCTTCCTCTAATCTGTCGTGTAAGTTCAGTATAAGGTTGGACTGTTAAATAAGAGAAAAAGGGTGTTTTCACTACACTCCAACGGAATGTAGTTGAAATCCAATTTGGAGAAAGTGAAGAGTGAAGCTATGAAAGTAACTCGAAGGGATATGAGGGAGCTCGTACTGAAGGAAGATTGTGTGCAAAGTGAGGCGGTCGTTAGCGTCGCGATTTTCCATTTTGCCATGGGGAACCTGGATCATTGGTGAAGACTTTATCAAGCCCAATCTGTAGCAGCAGGCTTCAATCTCAATTGAAGTATTATGTAATAGAAAGCAGCCCAATGTCACGTCTTTCTCCGCTTCTTCTGGCGCATTTGGCAGTCATTAGCAGTCTTAGTACACACGCTGTTTTTCTGGTATTCTCATGTTTTTTTTTCTCACCAAATAAATCACGTTTCGTTGTTATATGTCTAGATATCTGCCACGAAGCACTTTGCGACCCGAGAAAAGTTGGAAGCAGAGCCTCGCCGCTGCTCATCCTCTGAAAATTCCCCTTTCGTATTTTTCAAAATATCGTCCGTCTTTGGAACCGACTGCAAGGATGATGTAAAGAGGAAACCTGAATGTCCACAGTCAGTCAAAATTTGAAGGTCCTTCCCATCAGCGAAAAGGAAATTGCCAGAAGTGACAGCGTCGACATGACGAGTCTGACTTCGAGCATTGTTCAAGGGATACTAAAGTATTTCGCGGAATGTTTCTTACAAGAGAGGTCGTACAGGATGTGGTGAGCGGTTGCATGATGTAGGGGTCCCTTCATGGATCTTTCATTTTTACTAAATGCTACTGGGATGCCAAAAAAGGACAAAAACGAAAAAGTTGAGCACATAAAGTCTATGAGGTGTCCCTTAATTAGGTTTGAAAAACAATGTAAAATAAGGTCAAAATTCAAGTGCCTTTCTTGGCATGCGATGAGTGCACTGAAGTGTCTTTAATGGTTTATGCAGCATCCCTTCCCGCACGCAGTGGACATTCAGCGCCACGCTGGCCCCAGATTATCTTGGCGCCATAAATAACTGTCAGAATCGTGATCGGGGCCATTAATTACCCCTTGTACGAGATTTCAGCGAGGGAAACTTTTCGAGTTTTGCTGGTGTTGATGGACCTGACCATTTGGATGGCAGTGACACGCGGACTCTCACAGCTCCGTAACCGTGAAGGTCTCTTACAAAGCCAAGCGCCACAGATTTTGCATTTTTCGCACTCTCAACTTCAGTAATTCTTCAAAAAACGCCGTGTTAGCTTCGGAATCACTAAAGAGCGTCCTGAATCTTTCTCCACTTTCACTGTCTAAAGCTGCGTTTATACCTTGCGGCAGCGTAGCGTAGCGCTTCCAGCGTACGCCAGCGGCAGTGCCGGGGAGAGGATGGATATCGATCTAGCGTTCCCAGCCTCACCAGCGTTTTGCTGGCGTTTACAGCGGCAGGGGAGTAGAGACTATGTGGCCGTCAGAGACGCGCAATCGAAGTGTATTGTAGGGACTATGTGGCCGTCAGAGATCACTAATGATGTGTTTTGTACCCTCCATCGATGTGTTTTGTACCCTCCAGCTCTCCCATAGTCTCTACTCCCCTGCCGCTGCAAACGCCAGCAAAACGCTGGTGAGGCGCTGGCGTAACGCTAGCGTACGCTAGCGTTACGCTGGTGACGCTGGGAACGCTAGATCAATATCCATCCTCTCCCCGGCACTGCCGCTGGCGTACGCTGGAAGCGCTACGCTGCCGCAAAGTTTAAACGCAGCCTAAGCTTTCACAAAATAACTCAATACCTCTGTCCGGAGAATGGGATCTTGTTTTTGTTTTCACTTCAAAAGTGTAAACGGTGTGCAGTATATGCGTATTACTTCTTTTTTTAAAATTTTGTACCGTTGGTTATGCGTCTGCATACTAGCAAATGAACAGCTCCCCACGAGGTTGGGTTACGACTTGGAGGAGACTGAGGGGTTTTTATGTTATTTCGGGTTATTGCCTTTACCTGGAAACATAGGCAATAACCCGAAATAATATAAAAAGGTTCAAAAAAATTCGGCGTAACTCTGTACATAGGGGTAGTTGATGGTTCTGATCGCGGTTCTGACACATTTTTGGCGCGAAGGCGATTTAGGGCCAGTTTGGCGCTAAATAGGCCCCGCGCGCAGCTTGACAATGCTGTTAGTGCGAGAAAGCTTTTGCACCAAATTGGCGACACATTGCGCCATATTCATGTATGTATATTCGTAATCAGGGCATCGGATAACGGTCGTAACCCGTGCTGTAGGGAGAAATTCTTCAATAGTATTTCACAAGCGCAATAGTTGAGTAAGACCTTTCTGTGAACCATCACCGCATAGAAAGCGCTCTCAAATGGCGTATATCCGGGTTATACACATTATCGTGCACACAGGAACACAAGAAGGAAGAAATCCAAAAATGCAGAAATGTGCCTTCAAGAGGATCTCATCCAGAAACTACACTGTTCAGAGTCCGCCGCGCTATCCACCACACCATCCGTCCATGTGACCGGAGAGATGCAGGACCCATTGAAGAGGAATGCGGAGATGACCAAGAAAGTTTAATGTAACTCACTACAAGCCGAGTAAACTAGTTACATTTTGACCTTATTTCGCGTCATGCCTATTTGAAGAACACCTCATGAACTATACATTCTCATCGATACAGCTAGAACGGAGCTGGATAAGGTGGTTTAAATCGCCCTTCCTTGTCAAAATTTTTTTCACCTCTTTTTTGGCATTCCCAATAAAGTCTAGCAAACATGAACCCCATCTGTGTGGTCCATGCATGGACCTCTACATCATGCAAGAAATCATTTCCAGAAAGCTCACTATGACCTGAACGACCTCCCTTGTTAGGACCTCATAACCATCGGATGAGCAAAGATTAGACCTTGACCAAAGACGTCATGGAGAAGAGGCTGGCGAGGTGTGAGGAAAGGTTAGGAATTCTGGAAATGCGCCGCATGAGCGAGAACGATGACCCTTCTTTGCTGTATTCGTTGATTCTGTCATCTCCCATCTGAAGGCTCATGTCAAATGAGCGCGAAACGTCAAATAGGTATCATCAAATTTGTTTCCTACGATCTGCTGCGATAATCTCAGTGAAAAATACTCTGGAGACACGTGCAAAAAAGAGTGAGTCACGAGTGTCACAAAATTCATACCGCGTTGCAGCAGCAGCAGGACTTTGTTCCAGGATATAATACCTATCCCATTGCAAAACTATGCGGCATACTTCAAGCCCTGAAGCATAGAGATTTGTTGATTAGAAAATCAATCCGTTCAGAGCGCGCACAGCAAGTTATTAATCTACATGTGATGGGCATCATCCATCATGAATTTTAGAGTACAAAAATGAAAGTGTCCATTGCAAAAATTACACGACATATCGAAACTCCTGACAGAATTTTCATCCAAAAACCCAACTAAAAAAATTTGTAACACGACAGCTTTCGAACAAAGCACTAATACATACTTGGTCAGCACTGGTCTGTCGCGAAGCGCAACCACGTCAAGCAGCCTATTTTGCCTGCTTCCAGTGTAATTTCTGAGCCCAGTTCTCAAATATTGCCTTTTTTAGTGTATAACTGGCCCGTGCTGCATGTACAGGATAAAGTATCGAAGCCCAAGAACTACTCGCAGTTTTTTTTCATGAGATTGTGGGTTTAAGAAAGAGCTGGATGTTCGCATAGAACCTCATGGTGGTCTTGATAAATCATATGGTCAGCTACCCAGCTCAGAGCTGAGCAGGAAGAGGACGATGCTCAGAGTTTCCCGCTACATGCAAGTAAGAGAGGGTAGGAGAGCCGCGCACTCTGTCGACGATCGAAGATCAGGGACGCAGCTAGAATCTCCAAGGCTTCGAAAATCGAGTGGACTGGGCACGTCAAGCCCTTCAAAGATGACCGCTGCACCAGAACGGAATGTCAAATGAACACCTGCACGACCGCTTGATGGTCATAATAAGACTGCCGTGAAAGCTCTGAACGAGTGATATGTTGCTCATCGTGTCGCTTGGGTACAGAGAACCCACTGGTTAATCTTAGCACGTTGCAGAGACGAATGTAGACGTTACCGGCCCCCAGTCGAGCAACTCGATGTCCAACAGCTTCGCTGCTGATACAGGTGATACCATGCCATGCGGTTCCAAGTGAAGCCGAATTCTGGACTTATCTGGCGAACACCTCACGCATGCTCTTGCAATGTCGATTCGAGTTTACTTCTACGTACAATGAGGAATGCTGTGTAGTATGTGAAGCAGAAGTATTGGGTTGGTCCAGAAGTAGCGGCGTTTTTTTCTCACTCGAAGTTCCGCACTGAAGATGGAAAGTTTTGCAGTTGGGTTCCACATTGTTTTCCAGAAAATTCCTCGCCATAAAGATAGACCTTTTAGTTCTTTTTGAACATTTTGTCTCCACCAACTTCCGAGTGCTCAAATTGGAGTGTCAGGTGGACGAAATTGAGCATTTTTGACAACTCTCTTTTCTCCACATAATCAAAACCGCACGGGTCTATTTGTTAAGTTAAAGGTCAAAAAACCATGTCTCTTATAAGGACAGGATACCAACTTGCCATGGCCAGGATGAGATGTACAATCTTTCGAGCCTCTTCAAACGTGTTATCAGGTCTGACTTCCATATCTGCTGAACGATTATAAGAAAGAAGTTACAGACCTTTTTTTTGCTGCTGTGCTTAACCACTGCAGTGCGTCCACTGCCCATACTTTGCACTTGTGAACCCCTCCTGACGCAGCTGCTGCTATGGTTCGATGGCGCAGCACGTAGGTGAGCGAATTCGTAGCACTGGGACGAAGGTTCTGATCCCTGGTGCATTTCGTGATTTTGCTTTTTCTTGAAAAGTATGCTAAACACTTGGAACGTATTTTTTGGTCATCAGAGTCCCTCTCTGCTTTTGAATGCCCTATGAATGACTTTCGAGAAGAATTGCACTCTTACCTAACCTGTTCAAGCGGCGGGCAAAATACACCTTATATATACTTCATGCACTTGAACCAAAAGTACTTTGAACCAAAAAATCTTACATTTTGGGTCACGCAGTACTTCGACATCGTAATAGTTCTCTTCACCTCACAATATCAGCCTACAGGTCTTGCGATCGTACATCTGATAACTGGAGAAATGTTGTACGCGGCTTTGTTGCTGGCACACCTAGTGAAAGTACTCGGATCCTGCTATATTGTGTTATCACGATCCCGAAAAGGGAGGAACATTGCAGAAGAGAGCTTCTGCCCCATTTTGCGCCACGCGCTATGAGACGCGATCAGTGGGGACAGCGTCAGCAGGGCGGGATGACCTCGCCTCTGTCTTGCTCTACCATTGGTAATCGGGTAGAGACTGATTGGGGAAGGAAACAACCAGTAGTAGTGGAAAGGCCAAGTGGAAACCGCTTATTGCGACCCGAATGATTGCGATGATATCAAGTGCACCGTCATAGAAGAGAGCCATACTGATCCCCTCTGGTGACCTCATGATGGCGATGACGGGAGTTCCCTTCAAACTAAAAGGAGCACTTTAGGGGGATGTGGAGGTTCTGATAAAGACATTGGTTTAAAAATTCTCATTGTCTCGCTTATGAGCTTCCCTTTTGTACAAGTCCACAGCGTAGTATGCATGTGGTTTAGATGATGAAGCGTAACCTTCTAGTGATCAAGTGCAAAGGAAGACCACACATTTTAATACATGAAAAGCAGGTTGCGCTTTATGACTAACGATTACCATCTGCGGAATTGAAAGAGCTAGTAAACAAAATGAGAACTGGAGCTATTCACCATCAGAGCTCTTATAAGTTCTTATGTGTCAATACGCCGTTTTTTATAAGGATATCTTGTGTGCTTGCAATGAAATTTCTTTCGAAATTCCTTCACATGGCTCAGGAGCATAGAGGATCCTGATGGTCAAACTAGTAGGTAGAACCACTTTGCAAGTGTTCAGCGTACCTTTCAAGAAAAAGCAAAATCACGGTCTACATCAGGGATCCGAACCTTCGTCTTTCTGCTATGAGCCCGCTCACTTTCCTGCTGCGCCATCGAAGATTAGAGGCAAGTGTGTCACAAGGGAATAACAAGCGCAAGGTATGGGAAGGGGGCGCACCATAATGATTAAACACAGTAGCAAAGAAAGGTCAGTAATTTCTTCCCTAGAATCGTCCAGCAAATATGGAAGTCAGGTGTGATATAGCGTCTGAAGACGCTTCTAGGAGTATACATCTCATCCTGAACAACCATGAAGAGTTGGTATCTTTCTCCTGTTAGAAGTGCTTATGACGGTGGGAGCGATTCGAAGTTATCAATTTCAGCCTTACAGACAAGCATCGACCCTCATTCTCCATTGAATCCACTCACTGAATGATCTTATTATGGAGATTCACGCCAAAGAATGGGGAAATGGTAGATTTCGTAGAGGGCTTCCACTTCTCAAAGATCATCACCTTTGTGGCGAATGTGGCAGGAGTGTGGACGGCCGGTGGAAGAGACAAAGATGACAAAAGGTATTTATTGTGTACAACCGCCCTTTTTATAAGGCAATCACAACATTCAGTTATCACCCTAGTTGTTGTTGATCATGGTCTTCTTTAGAATAACACTGGTCGGTTCGGTAAGGTTCATAGATAAATCTCTATACTCCGGGGCGGGCGATTTGCAGCTTGTCGTCTGAATTCGCCTTGCGATGATTCTGGTGATGGTAGTTCCGCTCTGTGCTGTTGATTGTTGTTTCTTCTTGCGGTCGGTGGTTATTTCTTCGGTGGATCAGTAAGCTCGATGTCTTCTGTGTCTTCTGATCGTTGATCTTCCTCATAGTGAGTTTGCTGACGCGGTCTTAGATTGTAGAGGTGGTCTTGCTGTTAGTCGCTTTTAAGGCCGGTTGTTTCCTCGTGGTCGTTCCAATTATTGTTGCTTCTGGAGCAGATTCTCAAAGGTGCAGCATCTGATGCGTATACGGATGATCACTTGTAGTGCCAATTTTCTTTCAACAGCTGGTGAGATACCGCTTGTGTGTGATTTTCTGGAGTTCTATTGTGTCATCGCTTCTTGTGTCCCATGTGATTCCGAGGACGTTTATTCTCCAGATTGGCATAGGTCCATCGGTGCAATTTCGTTCTGTTGTTTGATTGAAATTGGCGTGAATTCATATTGAGCTCGGTGAAAATTATCTTTGTGTCTCCGTGGTTTTTCAAGGCTTCATTCGTTGAAGATGCTGTCAATATGCGGTTGTCGACCTTGATATGGTCTTCTACGTTCTTTGCTAGCTCTTTATCTTCTATCATCGTGTATAAGTGATGATTGATTGTTCCAGCAGCAGGAATGGGGAGCAGTTCCGTCCGAAAGTAACGCGAGTGAATCGATATATGAATAGATTTTCTTGAGTAGTTGGTTCATGGATGCTTCGAATCCACATGAATCTAGTTGCATCTCTATGCGACGGGTGCGGCGAATCGTGCAGGAAGGCTTCCTCTACGTCGCTGATGACTGCTCTTTCTCTTATTCTGAAGGGAACTAAGATGTCGCACTATTTTTGGAAGGATAACTGGACTTTGATTCAAACGTTGTTGAGCGGTGGAGCATTCTTGAGGTGCGCGGATGCATCGGATATGATACTCTAGTTTTTTATTCGTTTTTGAGGAATAATGACTGCATGATTCGCTAAGTAGTGCACGGTTTGTCTTTCAAGACTTCGCTCTCCACTGACGTCTTCGATTATTCCCTTTTCCAACTGATTCGTTATCGTATCATGGTAAACGAGCTGTTTGTTGTCTGGTAGTTGACTGACATTTGTTTTCCAAAGAAGAGCGCACGTAGTAAGCATTCTCTCGTTTCTCGATATTCTCTTCGAATGTCTTCCAGATTGCTGCGTTTGTTAACCTTCGCTCTTTGGAAGAGGGTCCTGTGAATTTGCGAGTGCCTCTTCTTTCAAACTCGAAAAATTGTTCCCATGCTTGTGCTGGACTCGATTGTGCTTGAGAACCTTTATAGTCAGTTGCTCTGTAAGTGCTCTGAACAGAAGTTTTCTCAACATCTCTTCGTTTTGTACGTCTTCTTCCTGATATGAGGTATCTCAGTTTAGGTGGGATCAAAATTAATCCAGACAGTAGTGTACAATGTGTTTTTTATCCGGTATCAAATAGGGAAAAGAGATCAGCACATCCAAGCAGAACGGCTGGTTGGACAGTCCTGATGGAGCGATCAGTGGAAAGATGCATGTCGTTTCCCAACAGGAATTCCTTATCCTCTTTCCTGAGAGTGTTACAAGGTGGTGGTGCTCTGATCCTTTCAACACGGGAAACTATGAAAGCATGCTGATTGCTTTCTAGGTCCCATGTGTTCAATATCGTTATGCCACCGGTTATCGTAATTGGCCTTTGTGAACCAAATGTGTTAATCTTCAGCTTCACGGCGTCGATGTCGTCGAGTCGAAGTCGGTGACCGAAGTCACTGGTTATGAATGAGCGATTCACTTCTGTGTTGAACATGATCTGGATATCATCATATGCTCCTGTGAAAGGATTCAGAACTCCACCCTGTTCGACTAGAATTTGGATTTCTAACTTATCTTCTGTGTCGCTGGTATGTTGAGCGCTATGTGGAGCTTTCAAGGGGTCTGTAAGATTTGGCGTATCGGGATACCTGTTTCCGGCAACTAACTGGTGTCTGGTTGCTCGGGAGGCTCAACCTTTTACAGGTAGAAGTATGATGACCCGTTTCCCTGCATATGCTGCACGCTCCTCTTGTGCAGATCAAAGCTTTATGATTCCCTCCACCACAATTATGGCAAAGTTTTTGCTGCTTCATAATCTCAAGTCGTTCCTCCAATGGTGGCTTCGTTGCAGTCCTGTGGGTTATGTAACCTTTTCCCGCAATAGAAGCAAGAGTTCTAGCGAAACTGGCGAGGCGTAGTTTCGTGAGGGATGTCTGACATCGTCCGTTTGGTATCACTGATAGTCCACTGTTTCATTTGGTGGTATATTCGGATCTCATCTTTGATGTACTCTTTCGTCGCTAGCAGTAGCGATTGGGTATCCCATGTACGTGGCTTTCTGTTTTGATTTTTGCCGGAGGATGTATCTTTGGACGTCTGGAGAGAACTTGCTAAGTAACTGCTCCTGTAGAAATACGTTATCAACGTGCTTTTCTTGATTAGCAGGTGAGAGGTGATGGAATCTAGTTTTTCGCAAAGAATTTCCTGATCTTCTGACCGGTTTGTTTGAGCCTGTGTCGCTTGAAGATTGCAGTAGAGTTTCTCGATTGATCCTTCCTTGTCGCCATATTTGTTTTTGAGGTATGCAGTCACCAGGAGATAGGTGTGCCCTGAAATCTCGAATTGCTTCACTGACTCTCTAGCATTTCCTTGGAAGGCATCCAGGAGGTAGTTGACTTTGTAGATGTCATCAATGTTTCTTAGTGAACGTTGTGTTCGAACGTTTTCCAGAATGTTCACCATTCTCAAAATTCGCCACTGAGTTTGGGGATGGGGATCGGAGCTAGCTTCATTTCTAATGCTTCAAATGAAACCAGGGGATTTGGTGCTTCAGAAGATCTGATGGCTTCGCGTTGCAATCTTCTTGTCCTTCTATTTGTCCTTTCGTAGTGTGAAAAGATCTGTTGTACTTCGCAGAAAAGAGGCTAGTCTCTCTGCTTTCCGCCTTGGAATTCCCTGGCGGTTAGCTAAAGAGAGTGACATTTCAAGTGACTTATGGAGCTGTGTCTGCACTTGTTGTCCCTCTTGGAGTATTCTTGTGGTCTTCTTCTCGACCTCTTCTTGGCTTCTTCTTTCTTCGGCTTCCTGGACTCCATGAACGCCGATGCACCAGATGTGGCGAATGTGATGGGAGTGTGGACGGCCGGTGGAAGAGACGAAGATGAGAAAAGGTATTTATTGTTCACCTTTCATAAGGCAATCACAACGCTCAGTTATCACTCTAGTTGTTGTTGATCATGGTCTTCTTTAGAATAACACCGGTCGGTTAGGTAAGGTTCATAGAGGAATCTCTATAACCTTCACTTGATGGGAGGAGAGTCAAAACTTGGTGGCTGGGTTCTGCAGGCAGTCGATCCCCGAGGGAGTCACATGCTATGCACATACAAACTCCAGTACCCATCTGTTAACCGCCTGACCAACTCCGTCCTGAAAAGCAACCCCTCGCTCTAACCTATCACAAGTTTTGAGCTTCTTCTGCATTATGAGAGTCTAGATTAAGTGGAAATTTATTGTAAAAAACGCACAATTGTGTCGACCCGAAATTTCATGAAATGAAAATCTTCAATAGTAAAGTCTTGCAGAGCGGAAAATTATCTATCAAAGTGCATAGAACGCATTGAAAAAAGCTCACTTTCCGTATAAAGAATTGTGCAAGAAGAAAAAATCCATTACTTTCGTGATGACCCAATTTTTGGCAGCACATACGCTCGTTGAAGTGGTAATATTTATTGATGCAGTTTTTAAGAAAGTTTGAAAACACTGGGACTACTTTGCTATATCATAGAGTTTTGCAACGACTTTTTCCTATTTCACCATGCTTTTCTACAAATCAGTTACGTTGAATGATGGTTCGTCGTTGCAGATTTAGTCGCATGCTGGATCAAGCTGTACTAACCGATATTCGCTGAGCTGCTACCAGCACGAAAAGCTCGAGGCTTGGAGTATGTCGTTTTTTGCAATGGAATTAAGTAGGTGGGACGGAAACACATATGGTTGTTTGGTGAGGGAGACTGATATCAGCTGATATCTGATAGGAGATTTTGGAAAAGAATACCCCCAAATTCGTGGCTCTCACCACAGCAACAATGTTGCCATGATTCCAGCAGGTTACATAAGGTGTGACATGGGCACATCTACGACAGAAAGTGGCAAAAACATTTGAGAGCTGATGGCATGGTATCCAAAATTGCATCCGACCGCAGTGAGGTCAAGCCCAATGCGCAGTAATTGAGGCGAAACTAATTCCTGTTACCTCATTTACAGTGGCAGGATATCGCCAAACTAACTTGGTTTTAAAGGAGCGATGGGTGTGCACAGAAGAGTGATGAATAGCAGTGAACGACTTATTATTGACTCTATAATTATCTTCTATCGGTATGGGGGAGGGGGGTGCTATATCAGTTGGACCTTCGAGCGGCAAGATATGCATGAAGCAGCAGGACAATTCGGCAATGGGGGATGTATACAGTTGAAGTGCGCTTCAACGATAGGGATACATACAGCAAAAACGGTGCGTGGTTCTTTGACTTGGGTGGGCTACTCGAATGGAAATTGTACACTCACCTCCATGGACTCTAGTTCTCCCCGTATGCGAGGTGAATGGGTCCGCGGCCGCAGATGCCCGAATGTCGTCTCTCGTCTCCGCCCGCCTGCGGCCATTCACACACTTTACACCAAACGAGCTACCTTTGTGCTCACTTCCTTTTCCAGTTGTTCTTTACCTCTGACTGTGTCGCACACCTGACCAGAGCACAAGCGAAGTTACTGTATAACATCTGTGCAGTAGTGTTTGTTGAAAGCTGTACTAGGCTTTCAGACGCATCCCTAGCCGAGCATGAAGTCTTGTTTTTTCTTAATTTCCTTTTCTTTACGGCAGACTGTGTATATCAAGAGCTATAGAGCATGGGGGTACACAGAATAAGAGTGGGGGTCCAGAGCAGATGTAGCATTCTCTATGAACATTTTGCTTTAACCTTGTCACTCAATTTTGTTAAAGACACATGGTACGCTCAAAACACATTGAGGGTGTATGAGACTATCAGCCCCTCAACTGTCGATGTGTCTTGGTCCTCCGCCTAAAACCACAGGGTCAGAGTACGGAGCCGTTGGAAAGTCGTAGTTCCTTGCTACGCCGCCAGTTCGCAAACTCACGTTTTTACTACAACCGTCCGCGCGCCGGTCGCGTGCAGCTCTCTTGGCTTTTTGCCAATTCCTGTAATTGCGCTTTGGTATACAAGTACAACGCAATTCCTTTATGCGGATAACATTTTAGGTGCTGCAAAATAAGACCGAAGATGATGACGAGGGCTATGAACTCAAGAACTTGTAACGGTTCATCTTCACCTAAAGCAATACCTGACGAAGATTTGAAGGCATTTGTGGAGGGGGACCCATCCCAAACACAGAGATTGCAGAAAAGCTAGGCGTTGGTAGATTCACTGTTGCGGATGGTCTGAAAGGCATTGGGAAGGTTAAAAAACTCGACAAGTGGGTGCCCCACAATTTGAGCTGACAGGCAGAAAATTGGCACGCTCTCGAGTTTCTTCTTCACTGCTTTTGCACAACAGGAACGACCCGCTTTTGGCGCCGAATTGTCACGTGTGAGAAAGGAAATCGTGTATGATAGCGGAGACGTTTCGGACAGTAGTTGGATGCGGCGCGCCCTGAGGCAATTTCCAACGAATCCTCACGACAAAAAAGGTTATGAGTCACAGTGTGGTAGTCATCGGCTGGTGTGATCCACTATAACTTTTTGTTACCAGGTCAAACCATCAAGGCAGAGTCACACTGTGAAGAAATCGACGAAGTTCACCGAAATTGCGTCAGCTGCAGCCAGCACTTGTCAGCAGAGAGGGACCGATTCTTCTGCATGACAACGCCCGCCTACACGTTTCACAAAATCACTATCCATACTTGAACGAATTGGGTGTTGAAGTTCTACCTCACCACCATTTCTGCAGTCTTTCACTAACGCACTATCACCTTTTCCAAACATTTTCAGAACTTTCCTTGCTGTAATTCTTTCATCAGTTTTGGACCAGGCAAAAAAGCCTTCGTGGATTTTGTAGATTCTCGACCACTCAGTTTTTTTCCTTTGGTGGGATTCTCTCGACTAGTGTCACATTGTGAAAAGTCTTGCTGATTCGAACGGTGCTTGTTTCGATTGAATTCGATGAGTATTAAGAAAGTTATGCTCGTTTGAAAAAGAAACACTCAAACGCTGAGAACTTTCCGGACAAACCTAATACTTGTCAATGTTAGCCACCACAGTACTTCGTCTCACGGATGGGTCAGCAATCTCCTCGTCCGAGAACTGTGGAGGGGTGGAGTCGTAGATTGGGCAAATAGGCTCCTGAATAATTTCATGGAGCTTGGTTCATTCTCAGCCAGCGTAGCTAGAAGGGGCCTAACAGGCTGTCACTGGTTTTCTTTTTTCTGATAAAATTATGTGTGAGCGAAGTTTTTCCCATTATTGGCGACAACGCCGCACGCAAACTTAGTATCCTCGTAGTCGGGAGCGCTACGGTGTCTGGAGCATTGTCAACGACGCGTTTTTTTTTATAAATGGAGTATTATGAAGCTCTCTAACTACAGAGAGGAGGAGATCTTCTTCCTATCACCATGTTTTGCCCTGAGTCTTTGTAGTGGTCGTGTTTGTGTTAATGTCTGTGTGTCTCGCCAATTTGAGCAACGTGGGATACTGACCTGGCTGTACTGGTTGAGTGGTGTTCAGTTTTGACAGTGATTATACGATTGTTAAAACACAGCCGCAACAATCTGATATTACCGGAACACACCGACGCGGGCGTAATCTCAAGCCTGAGTAATTGAACTTTTCTCTGTAAGAATAAACATAACGACACCGAAAGCATAATCGACAACACTCATTCTTCATGGCAGAGTTTTTCTAGGATAACAATAGGACGATACGGTAATACTTTCAAAGATAACAACAATGATATGAGAACCCGAGACCTAAACCTGAATGTTGTGATATGATTCTTAAAGCAGCAACGGGTTTAACTAGATTGAATACAACTAACATATCAGTCAATAATGCTAATACAACTAGCATATCAGTCAATAAGGCAGAGGAAAAAAGAGAGTAGAAAATTAGAACGACTCTGAGATATCTGACGTGATGAACGTTCTCGAACAATCAACGATCAACGCAATCAATAACAGGGGTAAGAGGCCGGAGCCGGAAGAGGGGGTAAGGAGGGGTAATGGTTACCCGATCGGCAGTCCTTATATGCTGGCTTTTCCCGCGCGATCATATTGACGTTGAGTTTGAACTGCCTCCGCATTGATCCACGCGCGTTCTAGCGCAGCCTTCGCGTTGGTCCTCGTGCGCTACAACGCAGACTTGTAGTGTCGAAATAATGATCCCTGACGGTTGAGAACTTGCACGCTGAAAAGACTTCCGTCGTTAATTTTGATGAGAAAATGTGATTTCCCTTTGACGGGGACCACGAATTGCGTTTTCTTCAGGGTACAGCATCGTTGTAGACACATAGGAAGGTCGTACTTTTTCCTTTGGGCAGGGAGGGGTCGCATTTGGTCGTTGGGAGAGTATGTGCCTTTGGGACAAATTTGTCGCGTTGGTTTTCTGGCTGTTGACTTTTTGCGTGATTTCTCCTGTTTAATGTGTACTATATACCCCCCTCCTTCGACAATAAAATTCCAGGGAAAAAGTAGGAAAATTTTCAGGAAATTCGGAAAAAGTGGAAGGAAGATGGGGGAATTTTTCCGTTTCGCCTTTGGCTATGATCTCCCCGCCCCCGCCCTCCCCCACTCCGCACGACGGGAAACTTCTAGGAGAAAAAACCGGAAAATGGTGGGAATTTGCTGGTACGTGTTGGGGAAGGGGGAGGGGATCGTACCGAGACCCTCATTTAGATGGGGGTCGTACCGAAACCCTCTCTGGGAGGGGGGGGGTCGCAAACGCAGGGTCATTGTGTACCAAACAGCACACAAAGTGTCATCGCTAAGCTTGAAGGAGCGGACGGAAAGCTGCAGAGGACGCGGATGTAAGGAAAACTACAAAATATCGAAACAATGGACTAGCAATATCAATAGTCACTCTTAGGTACGTAGATTACTAAATAACACATCTCAAACGAATTCGTCCGTATTGACCTTCCCAAACAATAAATGAACTTCTGCTTCTATGGGCAGAACTCACCTGGGATCGGAAGTTATACTTCCACCTCTGCGTAGAAGTGTAATGCATGGCGCACGCTAGGACCAAATCGATCAATGATAACTAAATTATGCTTTCACTCAGCTAACGAGAATATGTGTTCGAAGGCGAAGTTTTCAAATGAGTATCCTTACAGTGGCACAGAAGCAATCGAGCTGTTGTGTGGCTCAGAATGTCGCCCAAGGGATCTTCTAAACTAGCGGGCCTTCAGAAAAACTGTAGAGCTTTCGCGAAAGATTGCACTTTCAAAGGAAGTCATTCTCGTCTGAAGCATAAAAACCGGCTCGCGATTTAATACTAAGGCGCCCGTAACCCATCCAAATATTTACGAACAACAGAGATATTTCTGCAACGTGCCGCCTTCCGTTTCTCAAAAGCCCCACACCTAAAAAAGCTTAGCCCTGAGAACAAGCCCCGCGATTTCCACCCGACCAGCAGATCTGCTCCTTCGCTAATTCGCCATGGAACCACAACGGGAGCCGATCGTTTGGCGCCTCCTGATTGCCACTGGGGCGCATCGGCCGTGTTTGCCACCCACACTCCGCTGATTTGTGTCTTTTTCGTGCAACTCATCCACGTGTGTTAAGTTCTTAAGTGACGTACTTGATCGGCTTACATTGGCGCTGCGCCAACATAGACAAGGAAATGCGTCCGAATATTTGGCCATTTTTGTGCAATTCTGAGAAATATTTTGCCCTCTCCTCCCCGACATGTCATCCTTAAACACTTAACGTACGCTCAGTTGAGAGTTGCTTCTCCGGGGCTAACAAGTCCCCACCTTCAAACCGTAGCGGTTTTACCGTCCGAACATGCGCGGGGATGGGGATCCAGGACCGTGGGATAGGCTAGTTCCTCCATGCTACGCCTAAATGCAACTTACGGCGTAGACATGCTGAACGCTCTATAATTTCCCGACCCCGTTTATACTGACCGCCGTCCGCGCTGCAAGTGTCGCGCGAAGCGCTCCTGGCACTTTGCCGAGTTTTGTAATTGCGCTTTCGGATACAATTGAAACGCAAACTCCTGATGCGGATAACATTAGAGGTGTTGGTCATGGTGCAACGTCCGAATCGAAGATGATGAAGATGACGAAGGTTAGAATTGAAGAGCAACTAATGTAGATGTAAATGAAATGTAAATAAAAAATTTGAATGAATGAAAATCAATTGGAAACCGGTGTGAATTTTTGCAATTCGGCAGGATTCCGGCTCCGAAGCCACGAAAAGACTGAATTAAGAGTGAGACGCTTGGGCCGCTTTCAGTCTCATGTTTAGTGGGAATGCGCGGCTTTAGAGGGAGACTGCAGAGACAGTACAGTTGTCCTGGCCCTCGTCACCATCTTCAATTCAGAGTCAGCAGCGTAAGCAACACCTCAAATGTTACCCGCATCAGGAGTTTGCGTTTTAATTGTATTCGAAAGCGCAATTATAAGACTTGGCAAATTCGAATGCGCAATTATAAGACTTGGCAAAGTGCCAGGAGCGTTGCACGCGACACGCGCCGCGCGGACGGCGGTCAGTATAAACGGGACCGGGATACTGCAGCGGCGTTCAGCATGTCTGCGCCCGCAAGCTGGATTTTTTGTCGGAACATGTAGGAATTAGCCTTTTTCCGCTGTTCTGGATTCCCATCCCGCGCATGTTCGGATGGGGAAACTGCTACTCTTCGACAGCTGGAGGCTCGTTAGCCCTGGAGACGCACCTCGCAGCTGAGCGTACGTTGTGCCCTTAATGCTGCTTGGCTACATAGAAGGAATATATCAAATACTTTTGAGTTCTATATACCCCACTTGAAAACCCACGCTTATAGTGGACATTAAATGGTTTTACAAGCGTTTGCTAAGCCGAGTTCCAGTTTTCAACAGAAATAAATTCTGGAATGAACTTCTAACAATGTATACCTTCACTGCCCACTCTTGTATTCCGGGAAGGCGCTGGCCAAAACGTTTCACAGTGGGTATATGTACCTGCAATTATATTCCCAGAGTTTTCGCCGCGAGCACGGTTATCGCAGTATGCGTGTTCAGAGGTCAAATCTCTCCTGTGAGGCAAAACTTCACGACATAATTCCAACCTATTGCATTTATAGCGAACTCTGTCTCAAGCAAAGCCTTTTTAAACCCCATGGCGTCCGCAGTGTATTTGCGCGATGCGATTTCTGGCGCGCTGATATAAAACATAAGATTTTAATCTTATACGTATAACATAAAATATTGTACACATACCGTATCATGCTCACTTTTATATGTAGACGTATGCTAAACGGGATTCGTACTGTAGTTACGTGATAAAAGTGTAAAACCGAAAATGCGACACTAGCCCAAACCAGCTGATTAAAATTAAGAAGAATCGAAAGTGACGCAATATGCTTAAAATCTGTTCATGATATTACAATTTTTTATTCGTGTACTAAGCAGGATTTCGGTTTTAATGCTAAAGGAGAGTTAATTAAAAAATATAATAGTGAGTTTATTACTCGAAAAAGCCAGCAAACTTAGCTATGCAGTTTCCCCCATACATAATTCTTGTCCCAGAAAACTTGCAGGAATATACCGACTCTTTCAGTTCATCTTAACACATGATAAATGAGTTTCAAAGAAGCAGTGCTTCACCATGGTGCAGCCACAGTACGCAATGGTTAAAATCTCTAACCGGTGAAGTAGTAATTTAATTGTATTATTGTTTTGTTAATTGTTTTTTTTGTTGAATTGTTAATTGTGTTTTGTGCCCTTATAATTTTTGTAGTACAACGTTTTTACATTTCTCTTTTATTCGCGAGTTGAAAGTGGCATTTTGGTGAAGGATGACACCGCGCATTAATTACAGCCAGAGGGGAGTAGAGAAGGTGTGGCTTTGTATCACTCATTTGCTATGGAGGCATCAAATCTAGCATACACCGTCTGTAACAATGGCATAATGAACAGAGAAAACTCGAATTTGAGAAACATCTAAATGTACTAAAGAGTGAGAAAATCTGAAAAAAAGCAACTTAGATACCTCTTGACGCAGCTTTCTGCACCCTTGATGTGAATCAGGGTGTACAAGCTGCAAGGTCTCCTTATGAGAGTCACAGCATATGAAAGCTCAATGAAAAAAAAACCAACATGTTCGATTTTGATTACCCTAGCGGTAAAGAAAAAGGTGAGCCAAAATGGAATCTCATTGCAGCTATAGCAATGGCTGTGCATCAGAAAAAATTAGTTATTTTTACTAATCACAAATTTTCTGGTGGATTCTTACCTGAGTTAAGTGAACTGGACTCAACGTGCGGAGGAGCACCATCGTGAATCGAAAAAAAGCTGCTTTGAAGTAGGATATATCAAAACTCAGAAGTGCTGATATAACCCCTTATAGGTAGTTAACAGCATTGGGAAGAGATGTCGGGGCCGAAAATAATGAAAAATAGCTCAGATCGGAGGAAAATGGTCAACTAAGGCATTCGCACGCATTTCGACAACTATGTTGGCGCACTCCCAATGTAAGTCGTTCAAGTACGTCACTTAAGGAATTAACAGACGTGGACGAGTTGCCCGGTACATAATACGCATCTCATGACCGGAGTGTAGGTGGCAGTTACGACCGATGTGTCCCAGTGGCAATCTGGCCGCGCTAGACGATATACACCCAACCATAACGCGTCCACTAG